>JASKGM010062456.1:0-17589 GCA_034509205.1 Ceratonia siliqua
GCCTCTTTGTATTCCACTTCCACAATCAAGCCTTGTAAAGCCTCTTTCATCCTCTTTGTCTTTGCCCTAGTCATTGGGCCGCCAATTCCATTCAATGGATTTTGAGAGTATTTGGGAACATTGACTTGGTTAGTATCTCATTCTCCATTAATGGGTCCATCTGATAAAAATATAAAATAGGTTGTGTTCAATTGACAACTAGTATTGAAATAAACGTTTTCAAAGTGTTGCGTCTGAAAAAATAGTTTTCTAAACAAGGGTGTATCTAGTAGAAAATAAAAGAGAATGTCAAATAAACAACTGTTTTAAGATAGTTACATCAAAAACAATAATTTTGCAAACCGAGGTACATTTGGTAAACATAAGTAACTGTGTTAAATTAACAATTGTGATTTAAACAATTGTATTAAGATAGTTGCAGCTGAAACAATTGTTATATAAACACAAGCGCATATGGTATAAAAAAAAAAAGAAGTCATGTTAGATTAATAAATGTTAGTTAAACAACAGTTTTACAATTGCGTCTAAAACAACAATTTTACAGACAAGGTTTTGTCTGGTTAAAAATAAAACACATTGTGTCAAATTGAAAACTAGTATTGAAATAATTGTTTTAAGAGAGTTGCGACTAAAACAATCGTTTTACAAACAATGATGTGTCTGGTAAAAAATAAAAAATATTTTAAATTAATAATTATTTAAACAATTGTTTTAAAATAGTTGCATCTCAAACAACTATTTTCCAAACACATGTATGTACTGTAAAAAATAACATAATGATGAGGTAATTTAACAACGATTATTTAAACAATTATTTTACGGTAGTAGCATCTGAAACAACTGCTTTGAAGACAAAGGTGCGTCAAGTAAAAAATAAAGGAGGTTGTGTTAAATTAATAATTGTTACTTAAACAACCATTGTAAGACAATTGCCCTTGAAACAACAGTTTTTCAAACAAGGTTGTGTCTAGTACAAAATAAAAGAGATAGTGTTAAATTAACAACTAATTTAAACAATTACTTTTAGACAATTGCACATGAAACAACAGTTTTGCAGATAGGTGCGCTTAGTAAAAATAATGGTTGGGTTAAATTAACAACTATTATTTAAACAACTGAATTACGATTGTTGTGTCTGAAACAACTACTACGCAGAAAAGGTGTGTCAGGTAAAAAATAAAAGAGACTCTGTTAAATCGACAACTGGTATTGAAATAACTGTTTTAAAATAGTTGCATTTGAAAAACATTTTTGCAAATAAGGGTGCGTCTGGTAGAAAATATAAGTTATGTTAAATTAACAACTGTTATTTAAACAAATTTTTTATCATAATTTTGTCCAAAACAACTATTTTGCCTACTGGTGTGCATGTGGTAAAAAATACAAGAGGATGTGTTAAATTAATAACTATTATTTAAACAATTGTGTTTAGATTGTTGCATCTAAAACTATTGTTTTTTAAACATAGGCGCATCTAGTAAAAAATAAAAAATGGTTGTGTTAAATTAACAAATGTTATATAAACAACTACTTTACGATAGTTGCATATGAAACAACTGCTTTGCAGACAAGGGTACATTTGGTAAAAATAAAAGATGTTGTATTAAACTAACAATTGTTACTAAAACATCTATTTTAAGACAATTTCATCTTAAATAACTATTTTACAAACAAGGGGTGCATTTGGTAATGTTGTAAGAGAGTTGCGTCTAAAACAACAGTTTTACAGATAGGGGTGCATTTGGTAAAAAATAAATGAGCATTTGTTAAATTAGCAAATGTTATTTAATCCACTCTTTTAAGACAGTTACATCTAAAACAACTATTTTTCAGACTACTTGGCGTCTACTAAAAAATAAGAGGTTGTGTTAAATTAACAATTGTTTTGTAAATAATTGCTTTACGACAACTGTGTTTGAAATTACTATTTTACAGACATTGGTGCATTTGGAAAAAATAAAAGGTTTTGTTAAATTAACAATTGTTATTTAAACAACTGTTTTAAGATAGTTTCGTCTGAAACAACTATTTTTACAAACAAGGGTCTACCTAGTAAAAAGTTAAACAGGCTACGTTAAATTGAAAACTGGTATTAAAGCAACTATTTTAAGAGTTTAATGTGAAACAACATTTTTACAGGTGCATTTGGTAGAAAATAAAAGAGGCTCTATTAAATTAACAATTGTTCTAAGACAACTGTGTCTAAAATAACTGTTTTGCAGACACAGATGGCGTTTGATACAATATAAAAGAGGTTGGGTTAAATTCATAAATGTTATTGAAACAACTATTTTAAGATAATTGTGTATGAAACTGCTATTTTGCATACAAGTGTGCATCTTAAAAAAAATAAATGAGAATGTGTTAAATTAATAACTGTTATTGAAACAACTATATTAAAACAATTGCATATAAAACAACTGTTTTGTAGACACATATACATCTAGTAAAAAAGTGTTAAATTAACAACTATTATTTAAATAACTACTTTTCGATAATTACGTTAAAAACAATTATTTTACAAACAAGGGTGCGTATAATAAAAATAAAAGAGGCTGTGTTAAATTAACAATTATTTCAAGAAATTTGAGTATGAAACATCTATTTTGCACATGAGTGTTTTGATGACAGGGGTGCATCTAAAAAAAAGAAATAAAACACACTATTTCAAATTAACAAATGTCATTTAAACATGTGTTTTTAAGTAATTACATCTGAAACAATTGTTTTACAAACACGGGTACATTATGTAAAAAATAAAAAAATATTGTGTTAAATTAACAATTGTTACTGAAATAATTATATTAAGACATTTATGTCAGAAACAACTATTATGCAAACAAGGGTCCGTCCGCTAAAAATATAAAATAGGTTGTGTTAAATTGACAACTAGTATTGAAACAAATGTTTTAATAGTTGACTGAAAAACAGTGTCAGATAGAGGTGTGTCTAGTAAAAAATAAGAGACTGTTATATTAACAACTATTATTTAAATAACTGTTTTACTACAGCTGCATCTGAAACAACTGTTATATAAACACAAGTGAGTCTAGTGAAAAAAAAAGCAGTCATGCTAAATTAACAATTGTTGGTTAAACAATTGGTTTACGACAATTGCATCTAAAACAATAGTTTTGTAGACAAGGTTGCACCTCATAAAAAATAGTATTGAAACAATTGTTTTAAGGGAGTTGCAACAACCGTTTTGCAGATAATGGTGCATCTAGTAAAAATAAAACTGTTTTAAATTAACCAATTATTTAATAATTATTTTTAGACAGTTGCATATGAAATAACTATTTTCCAAATATAGGTGCATCCTGTAAAAAATAAAAAGAGGTGGCAGGATTTTAACTACGGTTATTTAAACTACTCTTTTAAGACAGTTGCATCTAAAACAACTATGATGCAAACAAGTTGGCATATGCTAAAATATAAAAGATGTTATGTTAAATTAACAACTGTTATGTATAGATTTGCTTTATGGCAGTTGCTTTAAAACAACTATTTTGCAGACAAGGGCGCATTTGGAAAAAATAAAAAATGTGTTAAATTAACAATTGCTACTTAAACAATTGTTTTAAAACAGTTTCATCTGAAACAACTATTTTGCAAACAAAAGTATGTTTTAGGACAATTGCATCTAAAACAACTACATTGCAAACATGTTGGCGTATGCTAAAATATAAAAGAGGTTTTGTTAAATTAGCAACTATTATGTAAAGAACTGCTTTCGACAGTTACGTCTAAAACAATTGTTTTGTTTGAAAATCCTAAACCCTAATCTATAAATCCTAAACTTCCTACTCCCTAAATCCTAAAACCTAAATCCAAACAATCCTAAACCTAAAATGAGAGTTATAAGAGAAGTAAAACATCTTACAGGTTAAATAATTCTTTCAGAATAAAATTACATCAATATTAAAATGTGAACAGCAAATATACACTTATCATTAAGTCATAAATGAGAAGAGATTTGCCTTTTAATCCTTCTTGAATGGGATTTTGGTAGTTTTTAATTTCTTTTTTTATAGTTATACCAAGTTTAGGGTTCCAAAGTGGCTAATGTCCTTGTACTAATGTTACTATCAAGTAGATGAAACTTCTTAGTTATTAACTAATCATATTAATATTAAACGGAATGAATAGCATAGGTATTCAAATGTGAGAGAAAAAAAACATATACTAACATAGTCATAATGGAGAAATGGTTTGGTTTCTAATCCTCCTTGAACACTTAACTGGAATATTCCTCTCTTCATCTCCATGTTCCCCAAAGTGAAAAACATAATAAATAACAAATTAAAATGAATACACAAGAATAAAATTTTCCCACTATAAGAATGGGAGCCAAAACCACACTTCTTTGGTTACTTTATAACAAGTTGTAAGATTTAAGCCCCAAATCTTAAATCATAAACTCTAACCTCTAAAATCCTAACCCAAAATGCTTTACACTAACCCGTAAATTCTAAATCCTAATCCCAAGCTCCTCTAAACCCTAATCTTAAACCCTAACTCTAAACCCTCCCTACATCCTAAATCTTGAATATATTTTTTTGTTTTTAATATTTTTAAGGATTTTTAAGTTATACCAAGTTTACGGTTGCAAAATGGCTAATGGCCTCGTGCTAATATTACTATAAACAAGATGAAACTTTTATTTAGGAGGTAACTCATCGTACTAATCTTAAATATTCACTCACAATAAAATAGCATAGATATTCAAATATAGGAAAACAAAACATATACTAATCTCGTCATAATAGAGAAGTGGTTTAGTTTCTAATCTTCCTTGAATGTTTAACTGGAATATTCGTCTCTTCATCTCAATGTCCCCGAAAGGGAAAAACATAATAAATAACAAGTTAAAAATAATGCACAAGAATAAAATTTGCCCATTGTAAGAATAGTTTATAATGGGACCCAAAAACTCATTTCCTTTATTATTTTCTAGCAAGTGGTAATATTTAAACCCTAAATCCTAAATCATAAACTCTAACCTCTAAATATTAGCCCTAAATGCTTTACACTATCCCCTAAATTATAAATACTAATCCTAAACTCTAAACCCTAATCCCTAATCTTAAACACTAACTCCAAACCCTAACCCCTACAACCTTGTAGCGCAGAGGGTGAAACAACATATCAAAGTGATTTGTAGACTTGCAAATGCAAGATTATGCTTAAATCTAGAAGAATTTCCATAAAAGTCACTGTTCAATGAACAGTACACTATCGAAACACAAGTCTAAGTAGTAAACTGAACTATAATCTTCCATTCTAAGGCCAGTCAAAATATTACATACTAAGATAGCAAGTATTTCTAAGGAAATTATAGAAACACCCTTAGAGACATCAACTAGCGCTAATAATAAAAATACAGTCACAAACATAACAGTTACATCAGCATAATAAATAAACAGAATACATAAGTGATACAAAAATAAAAGACATCAAAATACTGCACAACACTCATTTCTTAGTCTTTTTCTGGTTATCAAATTGATCAAAGAATTTCAAACAACTTGTTCCACATCAGTCCTTGCCTCTTGTGAAGAACTTGCCCTCGAGTTATCTAGATAAAGTGACTTTCTCATGATCAAAATAGTCAAATAAATATGCCACGTTGAATGTTTTAGATATGTCAAATTCTTCTGGTAAATCAACCACATAAGCATTGGCATTTATCTTCTTGAGAATCTTATAAGGAATATACTTCTTAGGTGCTAGTTTGTTGTAAGTAACCACAAGAAATTGCTCCTTTCTAAAGAATACCATGACTATATCACGTTCTTGAAACTCCTTGTGTCTCCTACGTTTGTCAACTACTATTATATACTTCTTGTTAGAAATTTCCAACCTTTGTTTAACTTCATCTTGGACTCCAATAACTTCTTCTGCTAAGTGTTGAGCTGCCATACTCTTTTTTAAAACATCAAGTAATTTAGCTAGGTCTAAGGCATGTTGAGGTGGCTTGGTATAAACTATAGAAAATGAAGATCGACTCGTAGCCTTGTGAGGTGCATTGTTATATGCAAATTCAGCTTAGGGAAGAGCATGGTCCCAAGCTTTAGGTCTATCTCCATAAATGCATCGAATCATGTTTCCCAAGGTCTTGTTAACAACTTCTGTTTGACTATCAATTTGAGGATCAGCGGTACTGCTGAAGTTCAAGGAAGTATCAAACATTTTCCATAGTGTGAGCCATAAATGACTTAAGAACTTACTGTCCCTATCTAAAGTAATGGTCATGGGTACACCATGCAACCTCACAATTTCTCAAAAAAAAAAAAAATAGATTGGCAATATGAGAAGCATATTAAGTCTTCTTGCAAGGAATAAAATGGGCCATTTTACATAAACGATCTACCACCACCATCACAGAATCCACTCCTTTTTGGGTATTTGGCAATCCTAGAATGAAATCCATGGGGAAATCTTCCCAAATATAATTGGGAATAGGTAAGGGAGTGTAAAGACCTGTATTCTAAGTGTGACCTTTAGAGGTCTGACAAGTATAACATTTCTTAACATAATTGCTTGCATCCCTCTTTAGTGGTGGCCAATGATATTTTTCTTCCAACAATACAATAGTCTTTTCTCTTCCCAAGTAACCACTGAGGCTACCTCCATGCATGTCTCTAATAAGTTTTTCCAGCAAAGATATTCAAGGAATACACAATCTATTACCATGAAATAAATACCCCTCACAGATATGGAACTTTCCTACAGGCTGCTTAGAAATACATTTCTTCCACAACATAGAGAAATCATCATCATTTTCATACAAATCTTTTAAGCATTTAAAGCCAACAATTTCTTGCTGCCAAGTCATCAACAAAGTGGCTCTTCTACTTAGAGCATCTGCAACACTGTTACTGGTACCTGATTTATGCTTCAAAGCAAAAGTAAACTTTTGCAAGAAGCTAGACCACCTAGCATGCATATTACTCAAATGTCTTTGACTGTTAAGAAATTTCAAACCTTGATGGTCAGTATAAAGAACAAACTCCCTCTGGATTAAATAATGTTCCTAATATCTTAAAGACCTCACAATAGAATAAAATTATTGGTCATAAGTAGACCATTTCTTTCTCACATCATTGAACTTTTAACTGAAGTAAGAAACTAGCCCCCCCCTCTTGGGACAAGATAGCCCCAATGCCTATGCCACATGCATCACATTCAACTTCAAATATCTTTTCAAATGAGGGTAAAGCCAATACTGGGGCACTGCACAACTTATCTTTTATGAGTTGAAAACTATCTTCTTGTTTCTTTCCCCATATAAATTGACCCTTCTTCAAACAATTAGTTGTGGGAGCACTTTTTAAGCTAAAATTCTTAATAAATCTCCTATAAAAAGTAGCTAATCGAAGGAAACTCCTAACTACAGTAATGGATTTAGGTGATGGCCACACTTTAATTGCTTTCACCTTATCTTCATCTACATGGACCGGTTGGTCACTTATCACATAGCCTAAAAACAAAACACTAGGGGTCATGAATGTAAAGTTTGTTCTCTTGCAAGGCCAATAATACTTCTTTAAGATGGAATAAGTGGTCATTCTCCCATATACTATAAATAAGAATATAATTAAAATAAACGATAAACCTCCAAATAATAGGTTTGAGAACTTGGTTCATAAGTCTCATGAATGTATTAGAGGCATTAGAGAGACCGAAAGGCATGACAACCCACACAAATAACCCCCTCTTTGGTTTTGAATGCAATCTTCCACTCATCACCAGGCTTAATCCTGATCTGATGGTAGCCACTTCACAAATCAATTTTGGAGAACACCTTAAAGCCTTCAAGCATATCATCCAATCATGGTATAGGGAACCGATACTTCACAGTTATTTATTAATAACTCTGCTATCAATGTACATCCTCCAAGTCTTGTCCTTCTTGGTTGTCAACAATGCTATTACAGCACAGGGACTGACACTCTCCTTAATAAGACCCCTCTTCAACAAATCCTCTACCTGAGTCTTCAATATCTCACCCTCCTTGGGATTCATTTAGTAATGAGGGAGATAAGGGAGACTAACACCAGGAATAAGGTCTATCTAATGATGAACCTCTTTTACAGGAGGTAACTGATTAGGTAACTCTTCAGATAGTAATTCTGAAAAACTATTTAACAAATGTTCCACTTTTTTAGGTATTTGCTTGGCTGGTTTTCCCGAAACAGCCTCGGGTAGGGACTCAATTAACACCACATGAACTTCTCTAGACTCCCTAGCTGCTTCTTCAAATTATCTTTCCAATGGGGCAATTATCAAGAAAGAATTCCCCTCCACTTTATAAGCTTTGGGGCTTGTATTCTCATGTTTAATAAGAACCATTGCAATGTTGTGCCCTTTCCGCTAAAATAAACAAACATTGTCCCTTCCCTTATATGTAACACTAACATCACATTGCCACGGTCTCCCTAACAATAAATGGTGGCATCCATGTCAATAACATCACAAAACACTTCCCAATGGAGATAAGAACTTTGCAAATTTAGTTCAATTTCTCACTTAGACCTTTCTTTACCCAACTAATCAAGTAATGGGATGGATGAGGTTCAGTAGGTAAGCCCAAGTATTCTACTAACCTCCTGAATACAAAATGATCATAGCTACCACTGTCAGTAATAACATTACATATCTTCCCATTGATGCTGCACACTGATAGGAAAATACTATGCCTCTATGAAGGTCATTCCCTATTTTAGGAATAAAGAATCCCCTGCACAATTAAATTTACCTGTTGTCCTTCATCATCGTACTCCAATTGTTCTCCATCATTCTCAGGCTCTTCATCTTCCTTATGCTCCATTAAGTTAACAGGCTTCCTAAACGGACACTCGTTAGATTTGTGCCCCTACCATAGATAATTTTAAGAAAGGGTTAAAACCCTTGGAGGCCCCCTGGTTAAAAGACTTACTACCTTGCTTCCCTTTACCATCATCACTAATAGTAACTCCATTAAGAGTATCCATATTCTTGGCAGAGGGATCAAAAACACTAATTTGAGGTGTCTTACCTTTCCCAGAACTAGAACTGCTTTCATCCCCATTTTCTCCTGGAGTAAGTTTGCATATTCCCCCTTTTCTCCATCCATTCGGCCTTCAAAGCCATATTACAAGCCTCATCCATATTTCGCAAGGTCTGAAGACTGATTTTCTCCCTTATCTCATCTTTCAACCCCTCGAAATATCTTACAACCTTCTAAGAATCAGTTTCAATCAAATCATTCCACAAAGGCATCTGATCAAAATTTTCGGTGTAGTCCATTACATACTTACTTCCTTGGCTACACCCTTGATACATACGAAATAAATGTTGCTGGTAATCAGGGGGTAAAAATCTCCCCATCAATTTTTGTTTCATCTTTCTCCAACTCCTTATAGGTGTTTTCCCTTATCGTCTTTTATGCTATTGCAACTGGTCTCACCAAACCGCAGCTCCACTCTTAAATTTATAAGTTACCCACTTCACCATCATTTCTTCTGGTACCTCCATGACTCCAAGGAACCTCCACTTCAAATATCCAATCTAGAAATTCTTTAATATGGAGATTACCACTAAAAGAAGGTAAGTCACCCTTTATCTTTTTAATCATCAGGTCCCCTCTAATACTGCTAGCCCCTATTGCTCTATCTGTTATTCTGCCCATATTGAAAAAAATTCTCAAGCTCAGAATGTAACATTTCCCCAAGTGAAAATGTCATGTTTCAGGATTGGGTACCAATATTTCCTCCTCTCCTACCTTGCCCAATGTCTTCAAATCGATCTACCGTAGCAACATTGTAGTTTCGCACTTCTTTGATGTCTTGTCTTTGAGTTTCGGCCCCTGTAGCATCTATCCCAACATGCGACGCCCCTTGGACTCTCAACCCTGCCATCAACTCCCTTATTTCAGCCCACTGCAGGCATTGCTCAGCCATATTCTCCTCCATCGCACATCTTTACCCTTCTATAGCTGCACACAACACTGCTTCTCCATATTGGTTCCTAAACATCATTGCTCACCTCCATTGACCATGAACTTGGTCAAATTTCCTTGCTCTGATACTACCTAAAGTAGCACAGAGGGTGAAACAACAGACCAAAGTGATCTATAGACATGCAAACTCAAGATTTTGCAGAAATCTGGAAGAATTTCCATAAAAGTCATTACTCAATGAACAGTACACTGTTGAAACACAAGTCTGAGTAGTAAACTGAACTGAATAATCTTCCATTCTAAGGCCAGTCAAAATATTACTAGGATAGCAAGTATCTCTAAGGAAATTACAGAAATACCCTTAAAGACAACAACTAGTGCTAATAATAAAAACACAATCATAAACATAACAGTTACAGCAGCACAATAAATAAACAAAATCCATAAGTGATACATAAATAAAAGACATCAAAATACGACACAACACTCATTTCTTGGTCTTTTCTGGTTATCAAATTGATCAAGGAATTTCAAAGCAACTTGTTCCACATCAACCCTAAATCTTAAATCTACGTCCTTAACCTTATACCCTAATCCCTAAGTCCTATACTGCCTACACCATAAATCTTAAAACCTTAACCCTGGAAATCCTAAAGCTAAAATAACAGAGTGATAAGAGAGAGAGAGAAGTAAAACTTTTACTTATAGGATAACAAATTCTTTCACAATAAAATTACACCGATATAGAAATGTAGACAGAAAATATATACTTATCATTAGGTCATAAAGATGAAGTGATTAGGCTTTTGGAATTCTTGAATGGTTTTTTTGTATCTTTTAAAATTTTTTTTTATGTTATACCAAGTTTAGATTTCCAAAGTGGCAATTATCCTTGTATTAATATTACTATCAACAAGATGAAACTTCTATATAGGGGTTAACTAATAGTATTGATATCACAAATTTGTTCACAATAAAATAGCATATGTATTCAAATGTAAAAAAAAAAAAAATACCAACCAAGTCATTACGAAGAATTGGTTTGCTTTCTAAGCCTCCAATTGGAGTATTTGTCTTTTCATCTCCATGTCCCTAAAAGTGAAAAGCATAATAAATAACAAGTGAAAAGAATGCACAAGAATAAAATTTGCCCATTATAAGAATGCGGGCCAAAAACTCACTTGCTATGTTATTTGCTAGCAAGTGGTAAGATTTAATCCATAAATCATAAATCCTAAACTCTAACCACTAACCAGAACCCCCAACACTTTATACTAACCCGTAAATTCTAAACCCTAATCATAAACCCTAAATCATATACCTTAATCTTAAACCCTAACTCTAAACCATAAATCATAACCTCTACAACCTAAACCATAAATCCTAATCTTAAACCTTAAACCATAATCCTTAAGTCATAAACTAAATTGAAAGTGAGAGAGACAGAGAGGTAAAACTTGTACTTAGAGGTTAACAACTTCTTTCACAACAAAATTGCACTGATATTGAAATGTAGATAGAAAATATATACTTATCATCAAGTCAAAAAGGAGAACTGATTTAGTTTTTAATCATTCTTGAATGATTTTATTTTTATTTGCACAATTTTTAATTTTTTTTAAGTAATACCAAGTTTAGGGTTCAAAAGTTGTTAATGTCCTCGTACTAATATTATTGTCAATAAGATGATACTTCTACTTAGGGGTTAACTAATCGTACCAATATTACAAATCCGTTCACAATAAAATAACATATACATTAAAATGTAGAGGAAAAAATATACTAACTTGGTCATAACGGAGAGTGGTTTGGTTTCTAATCCTCCATGAACACTTAACTAAAGGATTTGCCCACCATAAAAATGGGAGCCAAAAACTCACTTGCTTTGTTATTTTCTGGCAGATGGTTAGATTTAAACCCTAAAATTATAAATCTTAACCCTAAACCCTAAACCCTAAGTCGTAAACTAAATCCTACACCCTAAATCCTAAAACCTAAACCATAGAAATCCTAAACCTAAAATGAGAGAGAGAGAGAGAGAGAGAGAGAGAGAGAGAGAGAAGTAAAACTTTTACCTACTAACACAAAGTATTTCACAATAAAATTGCACCGATATTGAAATGTAGACAGAAAATATATTCTTATCTTTAGGTCATAAAGGAGAAGTGATTTTCTTTTTAATCCTTCATGAATGGTTTTTTTTGCATGTTTTACAATTTTTAATTTTTTTAGAAGTTATACCAAGTTAGCGTTCGAAAGAGGCTAATGTCCTCAAACTAGTACTACAATCAAGAAGATCAAACTTCTACTTAGGTCTTAACTAATCATACTAATATTAAATATTTGTTCACAATAAAATAGCATAGGTATTCAAATGTAATTGAAAAAAACATATACTAACCTGATCATAATGGAGAAGTGGTTTGGTTTCTAATCCTCCTTAATCGTTTAACTGGAATCGTCCTCATTTCCATGTCCTCGAAAGTGAAAAACATGATAAATAACAAGTTAAAAAGAATGCATGAGAATAAAATTTGCTCACTAAAAGAATGGGAACCAAACTCACGTCCTTTGTTACATTCTAACGAGTGGTAAGATTTAAACCCTAAATCCTATACTCTAACCTCTAAATACTAATCCTAAACACTTTACACTAACCCCTAAACTCTAAATATTAATCCTACATAATAAACCCTAGACCCTAATCTTAAACATTAACTCCAAACCCTAAATCGTAGTTCTTAAGTCCTAAACTAAATCCGACACTATCCTAAATCTAAAATGAGAGCGAACAATAAGAGAGAGAGAGAGAAGTACAACTTTTCCTTTTATGTTAACAAATTCCTTCACAATAAAATTGCACACATATTGAAATGTAGACAGAAAATATATACTTATTATCAGGTCATATAGATTAAGTGATTTCGCTTTTGAATTTCTTGAATGGTCTTTCTTGTATTTTTTATAACTTTTTTTTAAGTTAGTTAAGAATTCCAAAGTGGCAAATGTAGATTTACCAATTTTACTATCAACAAGATAAAACTTCCACTTAGGGATTAACTAATCATTTTAATATTACAAATTTGTTCACAATAAATTTGCATAAATAGTCAAATGTAGGAAAAAAAAACATATACTAACCTGGTCATAACAGAGAAGTGGTTCGGTTTCTAATCCTTCTTCAATGCTTAACTAGAGTATTTGTCTCTTGACTCCATGTCCCAGAAAGTGTAAAACATAATAAATAACAAGTTATAAAGAATGCATAAGAATAAAATTTCCCCACTATAAGAATGGGAGCCAAATACTCACTTGTTTTGTTATTTCCCAACAAGTGTAAGATTTAAACCCTAAATCTTAAATTCTAAACTCTAACTTGTATATCCTAACCAAAAACGCTTTACACTAACCCCTAAATTCTAAATCCAAATCCTAAACCCTAACTTAAGCCCTAACTCTTAACCCTAAACCCTAACCCCAACTCCCTAAATCATAAATCCTAATGCAAAAACCTAAACCCTAATCCCTAAGTCCTAAACTTCTTCCAACACCCTAAATCCTAAAACCTATATCCTAGAAATCCTAACCCTAATAGATAATGGCTATTACTAATTAAGAACACAAGAAGTATGCCACAGCTAACAATGTACAAATGCAGCAGAAACACAAAAAACAACAGAATTACAACAAATAGCACTCATTTCCTAAACTTCATCTAGTTGTCTAACTTTGACAAATATTTATATAGCTACATGCTTTGCATCAGTTTTTCCCCAATAAAAAAATCAAATCCACACCAAAACAAACCCAAAACCACAAGATTTCACAAGAAATGAACCAAAAATATTTAGAAAACATCATTGAAGTTTTCCCATACAACCAGAATCATCGCATGCATAAATGAAGGACAAAACATTATTTGAGAAACTCATAGTCAAGAACGAAACTCCTTAAATTAAAAGAAATTGCAATAGAATCCACATTAAGAAGAACTAGAAATTTTCTCCCAAGATATACAAGTTCAGAGATATACAAGACAGCATCAAAAAATTCAGAAAAGTAATCAAACCATAATTAATACAAAGATAATATTAGATCAATAAGCTATTTGACATTTTTGTTAACAAATTTTCACCTTTTCAAACAGCATAAACAAATAGAAACAACCTCAATTTAAGGAACTTGTATTCAGTTTTAGTTTGGGAATAATCATTATGAGCAAAACACTAAAATGCAACCAAGAGAGTACAATTTAAAATAAGAGCACTAAACCAGCCATTGGAAATTCAAGATAACAAAACACAATTCTCCCACATCAAAATCCCAAAAAAGTTGTGTCGCTAAACTAAAAATTCACAACCCTTTTTTCAGAATATGATTCAAAAAAGTGGTTAAAATTTCAATATATATATATATATATATATATATATATATATATATATATTAACCAAGTCATAAAGGAAAATGGGTTTGGTTTATAATCTTGCTTGAATGCCTAACCAGAGAACTTTTTTCTCTTCATCTCCATGTCCCTGAAAAACAAAGTATTGATACACATAAATAGCAACTTACAATGAATGCTGCTCTAAACAAAATATGCTCACCAAATCAAGTTGCATTAAGATTAGAAAGAGAAAACTTTTAAAATAAAAAATTTAGAATTTTAGGGACAAAACAATGCCTAAAGCTTAAAAAAAACCTCCAACATGGAAACCAATACTAATCTTAACGAAAACAAACCCCAAACCCCGTAAATCAAGTGAGAATTGAGCCAAATATGATCAGTAAAAGCCACGAATTTTTACGTCCAAAACATACAACAGATTCAAAACATCCCCGAAATGACCCCAAGCCCCCTTGATTTGTACAAGACTGAACCTATGTTAATGAAGAGAACTTAAGGAAGTAAGACAACATGATTAAATTTACACCAAAACAGCCCAAAAAATTTCATTGATCAAGCAAGAATTGAACCTAAACACAACGAGAACAAAACTGAAAAATTCCTTAGGAAACAACATCAAAATCAAACTGAGAAAGTCACAAAAACCCCATACTTGAATCTAAACAACAAAGCAGAACCAAAAATATTTAGAAAACAGCATCGAAGTTTTCCCATAAAAACAGAAACATCGCATGCTTAAATTAAGAACAAAATATATTATTTGAGCAACTCATAGTCAGGAATGAAACTCCTTAAATTAAAAGAAATTGCACCAGCACCAACAATAAGAACCAAAAAATTTCCCCCAAAGTATACAATACAAGTTCAGAGATATACGAGACAGCTTCAAAAAATTCAGAAAAGTAATCAAACCATAATTAACAAAGATAATATTAGATCAATAAGCTGTTTGACTTTTTTGTTAATGAATTTTCACCTTTTCAAACAGCATAAACAAATAGAAACAACCTCAATTGAAGGAACTAGCATTCAGCTTTAGTTTGTGAATAATCATTATGAGCAGAACATTAAAATGCCACCATAAGAGTACAATTCAAAATAAGAGCATTAGCCCAGCCATTGGAAATTCAAGATAGTCAAACACGATTCTCCAACATCAAAATCCCAAAAAAATCATGTCGTAAAACTAAAAATTCACAACCTTTTTCAAATTATGATCCAACAAAGTGGTTAAAGTTTCAAAATATATATATATATTAACCAAGTCATAAAGGAAAATTGGTTTGGTTTCTAATTTTGCCTGAACGTCTAACCAGAGAACTTTTGTCTCTTCATCTCCATGTCCCCGAAAAACAAAATATCGATACACATAAATAGCATGTTACAAAGAATGCTCTAAATATAATATGCTCACCAATTCAAATTGCATTAAGATTAGAAAGAGAAAACTTTTACAATAAAAATTTAGAATTTTAGGGACAAAACAATGCCAAGAGCTTAAAAAAAACCTCTTACATGGAAACCAATGCAAGTCTCAACCTATGTTAATGAACAGAACTTAAGGATGCATGACAACATGATTAAATTTACACCAAAACAGCCCAAAAAACTTCATTGATCAAGCAAGAATTGACCCAAAACTCAACAAGAACAAAACTAAAACTTTCCTTAGGGAACAAGATCAAAATCATACCAAGAAAGTCACAAAACCCCATACTTGAATCTAAACAACAAAGCAGAATTCAGTTTTCCCCTAACAAAACAAATCAAACAAACACCAAAACAAACCCAAAACCTCAAGATTCAGCAAGAATTGAACCAAAAAAATTGAGAAAACAGCATCGAAGTATTCCCAATGAATAGAAACATTGCATGCCTAAATTAAGAACAAAACATATTAGTTGAGCAACTCATAGTTAGGAATGAAACTCCTTAAATTAAAAGAAATTGCACCAGCATTAACATTAAGAAGAACCAGAAATTTCCCCCCAATAAATACAACACAAGTTCAAAGATATACAGACAACATCAAAAAATTCAGAAAAGTAATCAAACCATAATTAATACAAAGATAGTATTAGATCAATAAGCTATTTGACATTTTTGTTAACAAATTTTCACCTTTTCAAACTGCATAAACAAATAGAAACAATCTCAATTTAAGCAACTTGTATTCAGTTTTAGTTTGGGAATAATCATTATGAGCAGAACATTAAAATGCAACCAAGAGAGTACAATTTAAAATAAGAGCCCTAGACCATTGGAAATTCAAGATAGCAAAACACAATTCTCCCACATCAAAATCCCAAAAAAGTCGTGTCGCTAAACTAAAAATTCACAACCCTTTTTCAGAATATCATCCAAAAAAGTGGTTAAAGTTTGAATATATATATATATATATATATATATATATATATATCTTAACCAAGTCATAAAGGAAAATGGGTTTGGTTTATAATCTTGCTTGAACGCCTAACCAGAGAACTTTTGTCTCTTCATCTCCATGTCCCTGAAAAACAAAGTATTGATACACATAAATAGCAATTTACAAAGAATGCTGCTCTAAATAAAACATGCTCACCAGATCAAGTTGCATTAAGATTAGAAAGAGAAAACTTTTAAAATAAAAAAGTTAGAATTTTAGGGACAAAAAAATGCCTAAAGCTTAAAAAAAGCCTCCTACATGGAAACAAATACTAATCTTAACCAAAACAAACCCCAAACCCCGTAAATCAAGTGAGAATTGAGCCCAATATGATCAGTAAAAGCCATTAATTTTTGTGCCCAAAACCCATGATTGAAGAAAGAATTGATTCTGTAATATCTGCTAAAACATATTTGAAATTTTTGCAAGAAACGGATTCAAAACAACCCCAAAAATGACCCCAAGACCCCTTGATTTGTGCAAGGAACCTATGTTAATGAAGAGAACTTAAGGATGCATGACAACATGATTAAATTTACACCAAAACAGCCCAAAAAATTTCATTGATCAAGCAAGAATTGAACCTAAACACAACGAGAACAAAACTGAAAAATTCCTTAGGAAACAACATCAAAATCAAACTGAGAAAGTCACAAAAACCCCATACTTGAATCTAAACAACAAAGCAGAACTCAGTTTTTCCCTAATAAAACAAATAAAATCCACACCAAAACAAACCCAAAACCTCATGATTTAGCAAGAATTGAACCAAAAATATTTAGAAAACAGAATCGACGTTTTCCCATTGAAACACGA
>JASKGM010062498.1:1437-17583 GCA_034509205.1 Ceratonia siliqua
GTCGCCCATTTCACGTCACTCGCGCCCAATAGACCGAAACTGCTCTGATATCACTATTATAGCACCTTAGATAGAACTCTCTCAAAAGCTAGCCGTTGAGGCGAGAATGCCTAAGGTGTTATAAACCCCCACATTACCCAACACCTGGACAATGTAGGACTACCTCAATACTTATCCCATACCAAATATCAAGGCGCAATGATATCCTGTAACAAAATAAATATTAGCTTGATACAAGCATACAACACTAAAGCTATTAACAATAAGCAAACTATGTATATCGAGGTCAACAACAATACTACTTCCCTTTACACTAAAGATGTCAAACAACCAAACTGAGCTTAGCTCAGCGGTTGAAGTGGATGGGGATTTGGGTCGAGGTTCTAGGTTCTAGGTTCAAGTTGTGGTAAGTGGTAACAACTTCCCAACATACCAAAAAAAAACGACAACAAACAAATTTTGATTGGTTCAACATAATTAAATAAAACTTCCATGTAATACAGTTGATAAAAATTTAAAATTGAAGAATCCAACCCTATTCAGAAAATCCTTAGGGGGCGTTTGGTACCAGGATTCTTCCAACTTTTCTAGGAATCATTAGTCGGGAATCTTAGTTTCCGATGTTTGGTACAAGGATTAAAAGTCTTTTTCCAGAAAATCAGGATTCACGGGAGCACATTTTAAGCAAGTTTCCCAAACAAAATTTTCCATGTAGGGGGTGGTACTCTTAGATTCCCATCTCATGGGAAAATTTTGGGGCATATAAATGACCATTTTACCCTCCCTCACAAACCATTATACCACAAGTACTCCAAACCCAAACCATAAATCCCGAAACCCCAAATTCTAAACCCTAAATCCCCAAACCCCAAACCCTCAAATCCCTAAACCCTAATTCTCCAACTCCCAAACCCCAAACTCCCAAATCCCAAACCCAAACCCCAACCCCAATCTCTAAACCCAAGCCCCCAAAACCCCAAGTCCCCAGCTCCAAACCCCAAATCACCAACCCTACCCATTAACCCCTATTTTTCTTTAAAATACAAATTTCTTGCAATTTATATATAGGGGTATATTTGTAAAAATTACCTAGATTCCCAAGAAAATAACTTTTGAACCAAACGCGAAAACGTCTATCATTCCCTGGAATCTACGAGACCACCCAAACACAATTTTTACATTCATGGGAACAAGATTCCTAGAAACCATGACTCCTAGGAAAAAAAAAAATTCCTGTACCAGACTCCCCCTTAGTGCTTCACTGGGTAATTAAACTTTAGGACTAAGGTTTCATACATTAAGCTACAAGAAAGAAATTTAAAAAGGCGAAAAATATCATTCATATTATTTTTCATCCCATCAGTGATTCGCATCAACTTAATGCAACGGATTGCTTCAAATCGATAGCATGAAAGTAAGAAAGGTTGTTTCCACCAATGAAATTTTCATTGATTTGGTTACATAAGATGCCAGCTATAACCAAAAAAATTATATATATATATATATTTTTTTTTTTTTTAAGATGTCAGACTCAGCACATGTAATTTTAAAACATCACCTACATCCTTGAGTTAGGAGTCTCATACTAAATCATATTTTTGACACAAAAACCACAATCTCAGGTTATGATTGAAGACAAGGCTACAATAAAGAACATTTGTCAAATTGTCCTATATGTTATGTATATTAATATTGGTATGTTATTAAATTTCTCCTGCTTCGCATAAGACATGAATTATATTGTGAACTATACAACTCAAAAACTATTAGAGAAGGGTTAAAAAATTTAGTAAACTGCACAACTCTAGCTTTTGAAACATAATTGCAACAATAATAGTATAAAAATTACACAAGAAATTCTACAGTATTTTGTGTCTTAAAACATCACCTTTCAGAAATAAACAAACCAGAAAGTGTTCCATCATTTCTTTTTGGTAAATGCAGGCAATTGATGGGTGAAGAACTTTCTGGTTTGGGCACAAAACAGCTACAAAATCTGGAAAACAAACTGGAGATGAGTTTAAAGGGTGTCCGCATAAAAAAGGTAAGATAAGTCAAAACATATGAAAATCTCCATTTTAGTTTAGTATGCCATCTATTTGATAACACAAGCATGACCCTTACATGATCATTCACTTTTCCGCAGGATCAAATTTTAACTGACGAGATTAAAGAACTACACCACAAGGTTTCCAGGAAGTTAATTTTGTTCCTGCCAAGTTTCAGCTAAGATCTCCCACAAATTCTGACCAACTTATATTAATGCCACTGCAGGGAAATCTCATTCATCAAGAAAATGTAGAACTCAACAAAAAGATAGATCTCATCAGCAAAGAAAATGCAGAACTACAAAAGAAGGTAATTGAACGAGAAACATATATAATTTAAGGATCTGTTATTCATCTTTTCATGATATACATAAGAATGTCTCACAAGATGTATGTACAATGAAGAATCAACAAGCACACACGCACACAAGAAAGGACTACACCAAACAAATTTCGCTAATGCAATAGGCCATTGCTATTTATTTAAATGCTAAATGTTTCATGTTTTCTTCAGAAGCCTAAATATAAGTTTTGGATCATAGGTTTATGAAGTAAGGAATGTGAATGAAGACAATGGTACATCTAATCCTCCATACACTATCAGCAATGGATATGATTTACATGTGCCTGTCTGTCTCCAGCTTAGACAGCCACAGCCTCAATACAGTGAACAACCAGCCAAAGCAATGAAACAGGGGTATTCACTCAAACTGATGATATAAAACATACAGCTTGAATCTATCCAATTTTCTCACTATTGTAAAATAACCACCTAAAATCTGTAGAGGATTACAGCTGCTTAAGCCAAAGCTGTCTGACAATCAGGGATGGTTGACTGACAACAAGCTGTCAACAACTAGGCCCTAAAATAATCAAGCTTTTCCCAGTCAGATGCTGTACTTCAAGTCTTCAACAACTAGAACTGTTATATTCTGCAGTACCATCAATGCATATATGGTATGAGATGTTCTGTTAAGAAGCATTACAGTTGCAACTACCTCTGTAAATTTTAGGCAATAATGATATTTTCAAATGTGTCTGCTGTTGTTTTATACAATTTCTACATATAATGTGATCAATTGGATGGAATTTGGAACACATCTATCTGTACTTACACCTTTAACAAGTTAAAAATATCAGAATGAAAACTATCCATATTTTATCTATTAGTATACTTCTCTCTTATTCTCATCCACAAAGAGTCAAAAATGAAATTTTAAAAAAAGAAAAAAACTGACTTGATAATTTTGTAATTCAAAACACACTCTTAAAAAGTGACTCAATATAAACACTTACAAGCTGGTTAGCTTCACGAATCATCACAACGACTCCTAGAGTAAGCATTGATAAGGAAAAGAGCATAGGGTTCCAATATTTTGAATCCAAAATCTCACATTAATCAACTTGATATTAAATTATCAATGCTATAATACTGTAGAACTCCTTGTGCCTAAACACAAGAATAAAGGAATACTCACATACAGTAACAGGTGCATGCTCAGAACATGTCATACACACATGTAGGAAAAACTGAACAGAAGCCATCTACCACATTATAGGAAAAACTTCATCTTTTGAACCATTCCTTCAAATACATTTACATAGTATCTGAAAAGTCAGACCAAGTTGTCAGTCACCTATAAAATATGTAACATAAGTGCTTTACAAACACAAGAAAAAGCTGCAACATATGTAAGTCATGTCTACTAAAGTTTATGCACTACAAATGACTGAATAAAAATTATGCACTTCTTCTGAAATAGATGTTTGTTTGTGTGTGTGTATCCGGGATGGCATTCAGTATGACGGCTTTCATGAGACAGCTGGGTGTGTTCTGTTCAATGCACAGATCTTTCTTTTTTTTCCTCATCTTTATTCAGAAGAATCAGACACTAACAGGAAAGTTCTGAAAGACCCTATGGCTGCTCAAACCTGATTCTACTTTGCCAAGAAAAATTATAGCACTCTACAAGCATGTGACTTCTATGGTTCTATGAAGGCGTCATGTTTCAAAATTGTCTACATATGTATAAGATATGCTAAAAATTAAAAGATTCAAAACTTTTCATTGGTTAATCAAATAGCCAAGCATCCAATGGGTAAACCCCTTGGTCTGACCGTAAGTTCTGTAACCCTTGTCTTGGTGCTACTAGAGCCAAGAGTATAGGCAAGAAAAAGAGGATGCTTCCTTCTTGAGAGTTTCATTAAAGAATATCACATTAAAGGACATATTTATTCACAATGCCAAATTCAATTAAAAAGAAGAAAAAAAAAAGCAATGGCAAGATATGTTGAACCACTCATAGGTTTACAAATTATTTGCACATAAATATAAAAATGAGGTTACCAAGAGTAATAAGAAGCTGCATTTCTTGCAATATGTATCAGGCACACAGTGCAACCATCTGCAAGGATATCAGAATCTCGATTATTCAAGACATCATGCCCAGATGGCTATAAGCTCTATTCCTTAAAAAGGTGAAGTTCAAGTGGGTGCAGTTAAGTGAAACAATTTGTGGCAGAAATCAAGACAGTCAAATTACAATTCTCACATGTACAAAAAATTCCATTGTGACATTTAATTGTATGACCCCACATGGCATCTCAAGTATTTACTGTAGAAGTAGACAAAAGTTAAATTTTGATTCGTTTGTTAGTGTCAATTGCTTGACACAAAAATACTCATGATTATTGCCTTTCTCTTAGTACGAGCTCTATGTGCTTAAAGAAAATGCATTGATTTTCCTAGTTCTATTAGATAAAGCCTTGCCCAAGTTTAAAGAGAACACAAGTTTGTCTCAAAGAAAATGTGACGGCTGAAAAAACTTAAAATCCTAGCCTTGTGCTCCTCCAGCCATCAACACCAAATATCTATCCACATGACACATTGACCAGCCACAAATTAAGATTTTCAACAATTTTCCACAGTTTATATCAAGTAAAACCCACATTATATATTCCTTGTATAACTAAGAACATGTCTTTGAAATTCCATCTGGCACTGCATCAGCAATAATTCTCAGTATAGTTCTACTTGGTTCAAAACACCCAAATTAATCATGTTTTCCTTCCAGCACCACCTCCCCACATCAGCTATTTATCAACTCCCTGCAAGTTATACCATTCAGCATCAAGCTTTTGACAAATTGGATCTGATTTCTGAATGCTAGACTAGGCTTCAAAAGCTCTGTAAGTCCCAGCTCTTAAATTGGTATAGACTATAGCCATATAATTATTTCAACATAATGACTATTTTCTATTATAGCTCGTTATTAAATCGACGGAAACTTCAGTCTACTTTACATCATGTTCAAAAGATTGGTCTCCCTGAGGAAAAACTGGAGATTGACCAGGCTCCCAACTTCTTGTGGTCATGAAGTATTGAACTCTTAACATATAATGGCCTCCATTTTTAATCCTTTCTACATAGAAGTCATTTCAGGAACCAAAAAACTCCTCGGCAAGAAAGCAGCTAGAAGATGAATTCACTTTCAACGAGGGAATTGATTTTGGGATAATGGGAAAATTGTAAAATGGCAGATTAAGATAGAATAACCTTCTAAATATTAATGGTATATCTCCCATTTCAAGGACATTCATTACATGTGTCTACCAGTGACAAGTTCTTGCAAAAGAACACTGGTAAGCACAAATAATCATGGTATTCAAAAAGCGATTCATGGTACCATGGAGCAGCAACATTCCCATACTTGACAGATGACAAATTTTTCAAAAACCTGCTCATACCATCTAGTTAAATCAAATAATAACCTTATGTACTCATATTGCCACAACTCAAAGTACTATTTAAATGTGTCAAGGTAAGACATACAAACATTTATGAGAAACAAGAGGATGAACTCATTAATCAACAAAGCATGCCATATGAGAAAATTAAACAACTATATCTCTACATTGCTTACATCACCATTCTAGCTCTCAAAGATTTCATATATTTATGCCATAAATTTGGCATAACCAACCAACACTAAGTACTCTATAATTTATAAACAAAAGTGACCATCCTGTTAGACCTTAAACATAAGTTCAGGCCATTGAGATAAAAGGAAAAATGAAATTTAAGAGCTTGTTTGCTTTCATCTTTCTTGTTTGCATTTTCAGTGAAAACAGAAAACAGGTTCGAAAATGTGCTTGCATGACTTTTACCATTTTCATTTAGTAGGAAATGAAATTCACATTTCTGGAAAGTTTGAAAACTGTAAAAAGATATTTTCTAAAATGCCTTCAGAAAAGTACAGAGGCATTTTTGAAAGTCTGTTCAAATCACTCTTTTCAATAAAAGTCAATAGGCCTTATTATTATAACTTCATTGCTAACCACACCCACGAATAACTACGAAAAAAAGATGTGGTGCAGGTACCAAAAACACAAAAGGCAACTATCATGCCTAAATGACATTAAAAAAACGAAATTAGAAATGAAAATGAGACTAAAATTGAAATAAAACAATTTTAAATAAACAAAAATTCAAAAATCAAAACTGTTTTCAGGAAACAAAATAGAAAGTGAAAATAAGAAATTTTTTCTAGAAGCAAAAACACCTTAATTTATCCTGTATTAATAAATTGCTTTTTAAGCAATTTTACAATTTCAAATTTCAAATGCAACTTTATACATCCATGTGAAAAATTGACTGCCACATGTCATAATGCCTGCTTGCCGTAGTCAACATGTAAGTTGCATGAAAGCACAGTCATATTGATGGTATATGGTATATCTGGTTACAAAGGAATGCTAGAGTTTTCAACCAACAGTTTATGCCGATTCATCTCCTTTGGGTTTCAGCACATGGCTTATTTAGGCAGGTGTCCCTCATCGACTTACAAAGGGATTGGAAAGCTCTTTTGAGTTAATGTTTGTTTAGACTCTGTTAATTTTTCCATTGGTTCGTTCATGTTTTACGAGGATTACTTATCCTCCAATGATGTATTTCTTTCTCTTATCTTCAATAAATTATTTTTCTATAAAAAAAAAACACTACAATTCATCTGTGTTTCCAAATAGAATGCAGGATAAATGCCCAGGTCCCTTTGACACTTCAATAGCATAACACTACAATCCATCTGTGTTTCCAAATAAATGAAATGAGGAGCACTGAATGTTGACCAAAATTAAAGGCAAGAAAATATAAAATAATTCCATAAAACACCCTGACACAATTAGTTATACCTCAGGAAAAAAAAAATACCTAGTAGCAAAAATCACAAAGTAAACATTGTTTTCCAGTGAGTCCTGAGGTCCATGTTACTGTGTATGGTGAAATTAGACTTTCAGCAAGAATATTTGCTTTGTCCATGAGTGCTCAGGTTGCTGTTGGTAACAACCTTTCTTGTAATTGCAATAACCTAATATACATTGTCGGTTCATCTCTTATTATCTTAGGATCAGACTCCTTTAAAGTTCAGGTTGCACTTTAGAGAGTACAGTGCAAGTAATGACTATTGATAAGAAATCAAAGGGAGGAGATTTTTACACACCCATAGACAGTTGTCAAGTTGCTCATATTGTATAAAAACATTAACCGTTCAATTTTTCATAATCTACCTTGCACTTTACTCTCTAAGGTGCACCCTGCACTTAGGTTATCTTTTTTCATTATCTTGTACCTACAACTATAAGAAATCCTATTGTAAGATGTATCTCGGGGGGAAACATCCATTGCTAACAAAAACTGAAATTTCCAAGCAAGAATTTCAAATACATTTGTTAACATATAAAAATTTCTCAGGATAAAGAAAATTAAATACTAACTTTTTTTTTCTTTCTACAAACTAATTTTGGGGATTTCAATTATTTTTTTTTTTGTAAACTAAACTATTATGAATCTTATGGAATATCAGAATTGGAAGATTGAAAGAGAAAGTCCTATTATACATTGGCCTAATGATATCATTTGCTTCAGATGGATTCTTTGACTTCAGAACAACAATCATACATTTGATAAAAAGGAGGATCTTTTATCAAGATAGGACAGTTTTATTCCAATCCATATTCAGTTCTCCATCTCTTTCTGCGCAAAATTTTAAAGAATATGACAGAGGACAACCATCCTTGAAGGTTTAACAGCTTGCAAGGGTTGAATCTCTACGTTTAAACATGGACTACTGTTCAACTCAGACTTAGTTTAAAAAAATTCAAGGTTACACAGGTTAATTAATGTGTCAGGAATTGTTATATTCTTGTACATAGAAGAATAGTGAGATTAAAAATATTAAATAATCTATATCCTTATTGTTCCATTCACATATACTATGTTTTATAGTTTCTAATACTAGGACTCAATTGTTTAATGCCAGACAAATTGGCATGTCTAGGTCACAAGATTGGTTCATGAACCAGATGAGTTGTTTAAAGAGAATCATCGGCATGCTTCATATTCTGCTTGTATAAATCTATATTGTGTGAGCATGCGCACATGCATGTACGAAATCAGTAATTACCTAGAAGTGAAGTGATATTTAGGAAGGACATTGTCATATTAGAGCTCTATTCATCCTTCTTTTCATTTTAAGAAATTTTTTCAGACATCAATGATACTGGAGTCCAATATTACGTCTCACTGTGTGATCAAAAGAAAACTAATGAATGTATCCAGGGGCAGAACCAGAAAAGGTGATCTAGAGAGCAAGAATGTATATTATACACTAGAAATAGAAAATTTGGGGGGGCTAACTCCAGTATACATATAAAGTTGCAAGGAATTCATCGCTCCCCCAAGCCCACATGTAGATGTACCAGAATAAAAGAAAATAAAATAAAGATTTACTCACTGACAAGATGATCACCATGTATTTCACATAAGATAATATATAACTTGTCATCTGCAATACTTCATAGATACTCCTTATAAGTAGGTATAAAACAATTTGCAGCCTTCTTCTCTAGACAATAACTCTAATTGGAATATATTCCAAAACGTCCCTTGGATGAATACAACATGTACGAGATAATAATGTCTGACTAGCTAAATTAGTGTTCATATTTTCTTATGATTTTGACTAAATTATGTTATGTGAGGCACACTGGATTCTAAGTTTCTAACACATTGCTTTTGACTTATGTACCAAATTATTGAAAAATATTCACAACAAAATCCTTATAGTTTTTAAGATTAAAATAAACAACCACCAAAAACCTACCCAGCATTACATTACAGAAAATTACCACTTAGACAACATTAAATGTGTATGACTCCAACCTCAAATGAAGAGGATCCTACTTCACTGCTCTAAGTGAAATGCATATGTTAAAAAAATATCGATGTCCTCAATTTAATACTTCACATCCAATAGCTTTACTAGTACGAAACATCACATGTTATTGGGCATAGAGAGGCACAATGAATTCTTAGCACATTACTTTTTGCTTATGAGCTACATTATTGGAAAAATTTAAAAATCAAATCATTATATATTCTTTCCCTTTTAATATGTAAAAATAGACTAGCTATATTTCCTCATAGTTATGACTCAAATTTTTAATTGAGATATACTGACTTGTACCTTTTGACTTTTGCCTGAAACTATTTGGAAATTTTTGGAACAAAATCCCCAATTCTTAGGAGGTTTATAATAACTAACCGAAAATATCCAATCTATCATGATAAAAAATTAGCATTTAGATAATATGAATAATGCATGGCCCTAAATACAAAAGAAGACTCCAAGCTACTGCTCTCAGTGGAATTATGTGAGCATATATATCATAAGTATTCATTTTTCAATCTAGTGAATAAAATTCGTGTTCTCAAAAAACCTTTCCTAGCGACCCATGACAAACAAGAAATTACCAAACATTATCCCTCTCATAGGTGACATCAAACTTGCTCGACTTCAGTCACTGAATAACCAAACGGCTTGATCCAAAGAATCATGCTGCTAGAAAGCAGCTAACAACAGAGCAAACAAATAAAAAAGCAACATACAAAAAAAAAAATCATGCTGCACCATAGAATAAACGGAGGAAAAAATTATAGAAAACCTTATCTTCGATACCACCTTGCACTTACAAACAAAACATCATCCTTACCACATGAAGCCAATTTACGTTCAAGAAAAAATTAAAAAAAAAAAAACACATTTTGAATTAAAAGCAAAGCACACTTTCACCACCATAAAAACCAGCCTCAGAGTATATAGCAACTTGAAGAGAAAGTGAGTGTTACCTTTTGAAAATCAATAAGCCAGATCGATCTCCAATGTTTCTCCGCCTCATTTTCCATTCTATGCCAGCGAATCAGCACACGGCAAAGTAGAAGTTGAGCGTGTAAAGACAGAATCACAGTCGGCGAAGGAAGAAGAACCCGCCGTTAATATACGGATGAAAAACGGAGCACGGCGGGCGATCAAGCGAAGAAGAGAGATGGAGCATCAGCAGGAGCTGGAGAACCAGGAAGACGAAGATACTCTTTCACTGATCCGGTGAATGTAGCCAGAAGCAGTGTGGCTTGGACAAGGAGGAGTAATACAAAAATGGCCACGTCATAGAGAGAGAAGAAAATATCTTAGGTGAACCAATCAGAGCACAGAGTTCCTTCCCGAAGGGCAGTTGTCCAGCGGGGTTTGGATGAGGGTAGTAATGTAAATTTGATCAGATAGGGTTTTTCCCCCATTTGAGACAAGAAATTCGTTGGCTGACGTTTTCGGTAGTAGTCACAATCAAGAAATCTTAGAACGTTTTTATTTTTGTTTAAACGTTTAAAATTAATAAAAAAAATTAATAATAATTAATTAATTAATTTTTATTTTAATCTTCCAAACTAAATAACTTCAAAACAAAACAAAAAGACAATTTATTTTTTATCTGAATTTATAAACTAACTTATTTTTAAATTTTAAATTTACTAACATATGAGTTTGTATTTTTTTTGAAAATTAAAATTTTTATCAACTTTGACATTAAAATGTGAAAAAAAAATTAATTAACTCAAGTTTTAAATATTTAAAGATTAACTTGCAATGAAAATGAACTAAAACTAAATTAGTTGATAAATTCAAGAACAAAAACTGAATTTAGTACAACGAAATTGAGAATTTTAGAAAATTTTAATATATTAGTTTAAAATCTTCTATTTTTCTCTGCTAATAAAAGAGTTTAAAATATTAGTAACTTTATTATCCAAGTGAATGCCATTCACTAATTAATTGATAAAGCAATGGTAGCAACATTTTAATATATATATGTGTGTGCATAATTACACAAAAACTGTATAAATAAGTAGTGTTATTTAAGACAAAACCAACAATGTCAATTAAAGGGTTATTTGATCTATTTTCATCTCTTCCCTTAATATTAGTAATACAACATTCGTTTGAACCCCTCTAGTATAAGCCATATAAGATTCAATTGGATTTATCTAATATATTTTGATTTTATACAATGTGAGGTACATAACTAATTATATAAACTTATTCAAGACTTTTGTATAATAACCCCCTCATAATAACACTCCTCTACCGTCCGTGTAGAGGAGTTTTTAAAATTTTTTTTTAGTTTTTTTAATTTTTTTTAATTTTTTTAAATTAATTAAGTATTTTTTATATCATGACTTTTTTGAGATATTTTTGTATTTTTTTTAAAATTCTTTAAGTTACAAATGAATAGTAAAAAAATTATGGATGAATAGTAAAAAGAATGTAAAAATATTTTAAAAAATTCTAAAAAATACATATAATACAAAATATTTAATTAATTTTAAAAAATAAAAAAATAAAAAAACAAAAAAAGAGGGACAGTAGCTTAGTCTCCTAATATTATACATAATATTATACATTTAAACATGGATAAGTGAATTAGGAAAAAATATTTTTTGGTGTTGGTTAAGGCATCAAATTCTACTTATTGTCCCATGAACACCAAATTCTCAAATAATACTATGAACTATTTAAATTATTTTTTCTTTTCTATCTTTTATAAAAAATAATTATTCTATTATAAAAAATAATTGTATAAATAATTTTTATAAAAGAATAATTACTTTTATAATTAAATAATAATGATAAAAAAAAGAGTAAGCCCTATTTAAAACTTGGCTAAAGTTCTATTTTAATCTTTTAAATTTGCATTAGGTTTCAAATTAGTCATTTATTTTTATTTAATTTAAAACTTAGGGCAAACTTAAAAACTAAAATATGACTTTAACTTTTAAAAATTTGTGCCAAACACCGGAGAATAATTTTCCCTAAGAATTATGTGTAAGGTGATAGGAATATTGAAAAGAATAATATAAGAAAAACTTCATTATTATTCCCAAAAGAGACCAAATGATGTCAAATACATATATATTAATATAGACTATAAATACTTATGTCATTGACAAACACAAAACTACTAATAGTAATAGACAAAGACATTATTTTATTGCTCTAAAGATCATTTCAGTATCAATTAATTTTTTCAAAAATATTTTACTCCTTTTTGTATTAATTAGCTCTCTAAAATATTGATATTTGTATCAATTAAATCTTTAAATTGGGATAAACATAACACAAAGTTAATCTTTGAAAGGGTCAATTAATACAAAAAATAGAGGAATTAATTGATACTTAATCTATTTTTAAAGAAACAATATAAGATTTGTCAATATAAAAACTATCACTCCCAACATTCGTGCCATTTCCTCCACCATTATTGTATAAATTAATCCTTTTATAATTATTTGGAATAATTATTATTTGATCTGTATTTCTCATTCGATGCCTCTGGTAGTGTCTCATGGACACCTCATAATAACTTTTTTTAATTATTTTTATCTATTTAAACTTCTATCATATTTATCATTACATAATTCATTAACAAATTAACAAATCATAACTTTATATTAAACAATCTAATATGTTATATACTGATGCAAAAAATACAAAATAATATAAAAGCTTATATGATAAATAATATACACATTACTACATAGTATTTCTTATCGTTGTAGTGAGATTACTAAAAATAGCTTAGGGTAGTGGGATTCTATGAAACTCGGGTGACTAGAAGAGATATGTATGATGAATTTCAAAGCCACGCCTCTTAACAGTAAGCGAAGGAGCTCTTACTGTGCCTTCTACAATAGAAGACCTTGCTACTGCTATTGCTTGCTCAACCATTATTATACTGTCTTCGCAAGAATCAATAGCCATGTGCCCTAGAAATTATTGTATGTACAAGTTATTGGCAAATAAATGAAGATACCCCCAAGCTTTCATGGAGCTCCATCAAAACTGAAGGGCTCCCCTCCCACACAACCCCCCATTGGTTTAGCCATAGGTATTCTTGGCCGTCTATGTACAGAAAAAAGGATGATTTCTTTTCTATTTCTCACAAACAGACCCTCATTTCCAAATGGCCCTTGATGTTTTAGACTTTGCTTAGTGGCTAATGGTAGAGTTCATGATAGTGCTATATAGAATCTCAATTTAAAGCAGGTTCACCTTATATAATTGATAATTATTTGAGGCGTTTGGGTCTCTTCCAACAAGAGAAACGGGATAGTCAATGACAAAGTTCTGTGGTTCCTAAAGAAATATTAAGAAATTTGAAATAAAAAATTATAAAAATTCAGCAAAGCACAAATTTGAAAGAAAACTATATATAAACCAAGTTGAAGAAAATTCAAAACTCGAATTGTAAATCTGAATAAAACTCAGAAATTCTAAATCAAGCAAAATAATCTAGTTGAAAAAGTTGGATGCAATCAGCATAATTTGAATACCAACACATTAGTTATTGAAATCAAAACCAAAAGACCAAAAGCGCCATAAATAACCCATAATATGCTGTGGCTTCATCAATCTTAGAGCATATTATCATAATTTTAAGGTCTATTTGTTTGAACTTAATAAATAAAGTATTTTCTTCTTCTCCTTTAGGAAAAATGTCTTTTTAAGAAGGAAAAATTATTTTGTATTTGAATGCGGTAATTAAGAATGATCTTTGAATCAGAAAAGATATTTGAATGCAAAACTGTAATATGACTTTTGACTGATAAATTATTGAAAATTGCACACATAAATACTTTTTTTATATAGTTTGAAAAAAAAATTTAATAAAATTTGAATATTATATTTTTTAGTAAAATTAAACAAATTTAAATAACAATTTTTAATTAATTATTGTTATAAAATTTAGAATTGTGAATTTATAAAATTTTAACTTTTTAATTAAAAATAATAAAGTTTTGGAATGCATAATAAATTTTTAATAATTCAAAAATTAATTTGTATAAAAAGAATTTCTTTCATTTGTTTCTCTACTGTAATGTCTTTGTCCTCTCTCTCTCTCTCTTCCATCTACATCTATCTTCTTTGTCCTCCATCTCCATCTTCTCTCTCACCTCCATCTCCATCTTCAATTAAATCATTCCATCAAAATTTATCATGATCTAATTAACTCAAAGTTTTTTTTCTCTCTCTTCTGCAACTACTCCATTTCTCTTTCTCTTTTTGCTCTCCAAATCTTTAAATCCATCATTTTTATCACTTATGAAATGGTTGAAACATATGGAAGAAAGGGCGGTGTTTGGGCGGGGCAGAGGTTCTTGATGGTGGAGTACAGCGCACACGTCATGAGTTGAATTTTGACGGTGGACATTGGTAGCTTTTGATTGAAATTGTGTTGAAGATGAGAGGTTTTAGGTGATAGAGAAGATGAGGTTCAAATGCTTGAATGCGTAGATGGATGGGTCGAGGAAGTAGGAGATGGAAGGGTCGCGTTAACGAGGAAGAATGTTGACAAAGGAGATAACGAGTGTTGCGTCGATAAGATGAGGTGGGGTAATTTTGTACACATATTTGTTAATTTGTTTCTCTCTTTTATGTTTTTCTCCTAGTTATTCTCACAAGGAAAATTTTTTATTTTCGTTAATTTATTCTTTCTCTATAAGTTCAAATAAATGAAAATAAATTCTATAAGGTATATAATCCTATCATGTTAAATGAGGGCCATCAAATGGCATGATAGCAGGGATATGATTTTTGTTAAATCTAACATGAAGAAGTCATATACCTTGTGGAATCCAAGTTCCAAACAAACAAGTACTTAATATGAATATTAAAAGTCGATGATATAGAGCTGAGGATCATATACAGAGACAACACATTGACGAAAAACCCCAATAATTACTATATTGGGACAGCACCATTATAATTGAGGACAACCGCAGACTAAGACGTAGTGCCTGATTGGTCGTGGTGGTGGTGGGAAGCTTCATCACAAAACAAAGTCCAAACAGAGAACCTTAAATGGTCAAAGTGTCAAACGCAATGACAAGCAGACACTAGTGGGCAGTGGCATGAAAAACCCTACTTCTAGCACCAAAAGATTGACAATACTCGCCCGAACCTTGTTAATTTCTAGCATCTTACTTTTCGACTTATTTACCACATTGTTAATTAGCAAATGTTTTGATTAAAATTAATCATTGAACTTTTGATTTAGTAATAATCGTCTCTTAAACTGAAAATTGTGAAAAATATATTTTAAAATTCTAATTATTTTTTGTTTGCTTGCACCACTTAATTAACTGAGGAAGCACTAACATATTTAATTATGTATGACTAGTGTTTTGACATGTCAACCATTTTTTAAATAAAAAATAAATGATTCAAAATTTTAAAATTTTAACTAAACATTATCCTTAAAAAGAAAAAAAAGTAAAAGAGGAATAAATGAAAAATATATTAGCTACCTACAAACTATTTTTAAAAAAAAATTAAAAGAACAATATAAAAATAATAATGACAAATTTAATCGATGGTTTAGCTCAAAAACATATATATTAGTATAGATGAATTAGAGTGTGGTCAATATAAGTGAAAATAAAAATATGAATAATTAAGAAGTAAAGATTGACAAGATTTTTAGACACAGTAGAAATCTAGATATATTTGTTTTCAATTACCTTTTTATTGTCAAATCTAAATGAAATTTACAAAAAAAAAATCTCCAGAGATCAATAAACCGAAAACAACAAATCATATTCGACTTACGCGATTATGGCTCAATCATGTCATTGTGGTTTGTGAGCCATAGTGAACAATTTTTAAAAAGTTCCAATTTAGCATTATATTTAAAGAAAATCCTCTACCAT
>JASKGM010062531.1:0-17578 GCA_034509205.1 Ceratonia siliqua
AACCGTCTTTCCTTAATCGGTTCGGTGGTCGGTTAAGCTAATTAACCGAACCAACCCGTACTTGCACACCCCTAATTCCAGGCATCACTATGAATCAATTGAAAAGGACCAGTAGTTTTTCTATTAACAATAGGAAAAGAAATGTGTTTGTTTGGCAAATTCACGTATATCGCAATGTAAACTACTCATATCAACTCCTTGAAACAAAGAAGGAAACGTAATTTTGAGAGTTGTAAACGATGAATGGTCGACCCCATTGAAAATGATGACGCCAAATGGCACATTATTCGAAGCAGATAAAAAAGACACAGTAGAATTGATATTGGCAATGGAATAATGGGATGTTGACTCCAAGTAGTAAAATCCCTCATTTTCCTTAGCAAGTCCAATCCTCCTCCTCAAACCTGGGTCCTGAAATTCACAATAAGTCGGGTAAAAAATAGCACAACAATTCATATTTTTGGTAAGCTTTTGGATGGACTTGAGGTTATTGGACAATTTCGGGACAAGGAGGACATTGTTTAAAAATGTAGGAGTAATTTTAATATCTTCTATGCTTGCTACTGTTGTGTATGTGCCAGTAGCTACAGTGTTTTTTTTTTTATTGCTGGAACACGGTGTTGAATTTGTGTAAAGAATTGGTCTTGTGGTTAGTAGTCCTAGAATCTATGACCCGCGAGTCTAAGAGTGTACTATTAGGAAGTTCTAATGAGGCATAAATCCAAGGAAATTGACATTACCTGAGGAAGCAAAGGCAAATTTCTGGATAATTTGTTCATAAGAAAAACCGACTTTAAAGAGTCTTCAGATCTCACAACTAGAAAGGAAATAAACAATCTAATAAAATGCAATAAACAAAAAAAAAGTTCAGGGAAATAATTACTCCTAATGGCTCTGGCATTTATTTATTCCCTTCCAAATTAGCCCCACAGTAACATTAGAAAAGGAAAATATGTGTAAAAAAAAGGACCTCTGTATTTCTGTGTGTATATTACAATCAGAAGAGGAAATATATATACACCTAGGAAAACAAATACAATAAATACAAAGCTGATTCTACTCCTAATAAGGAATAAATGCTAATCAGAATAAATGCTAATCACAGAGAAATCAGGAAACTAATCAGGGGAGATAATTAAGTAATTAATGCAAGATATTGATAGCTAAGTTTCCACACTCCCCCTCAAGTTGGTGAATAAAGATCTTCCATTCCCAGCTTGGATATGATTGCCTTGAATTGTTGAGTGGTTAGTCTTTTTGTGAAAACATCTGCCAATTGCCATCCAGTTGGAACATACCGTGTGCATATCAAGCCGCTATCCAGTTTCTCTTTGATGAAATGTCTATCAACTTCGATGTGCTTTGTTCTATCATGCTGTACTGGATTACGAGCAATGCTGACCTCGGACTTCTTGTCACAATATTGCTTCATAGGTCCATTCCACTGAATTTTCAGGTATTCAAGAATGATTTTTAATCATAGCAACTCACAAATTCCTTAAGCCATTGCTCGAAATTCTGCTTCTGCACTTGATCTAGCTACAACACTTTGCTTCTTACTTCTCCATGTTACAAGGTTCCTGCCCAGGAATGTACAGTATCCTGATGTTGATCTTCTATCCATAAGAGATCCTGCATAGTCAGCATCAGTGTATGCTTCTAGATCTAAGTTAAGGTTTCTCTTGAACAGAACTCTTTTTTCTGAATTAGCTTTCAAATAGTGTAGTATTCGATAAACGGCCTGTAAGTGAGCTTCCCTAGGGTCATGCATAAACTGGCTGACTACACTGACTGAATATGCAATATCTGATCCAGTATGTGGTAGGTAGATGAGCTTTCCAACTAGCCTCTGATACATTTCCCTATCGACTATCGAATCTTCAGTGGCTTCTCCAAGTTTGTGGTTGGAATATATAAGAGTTGGTGCTGGTTTACAAGCCAATTTTCTTGTCTCTCTTAGAAGATCTGTGACATATTTCTGTTGAGAGATGAAAATTCCTTGCCTTGAGTGAGCCACCTCGATTCCAAGAAAGTATTTTAACCTTCCTAATTCCTTTACCTCAAACTATTTGACCAAACATTCTTTTATTGTTTGTCTCTCATTTTCTTCACTCCTAGTTATGATTATATCATCAACATAAACTAGCAATATTGTAACTCCCCCTGTGTTGGAGTGTTTAACAAAGAGAGTATGATTCTCTTGACTTTGTCTGTATCCCATATAAATCATAACCTTGGGAAATCTTCTAAACCATGCTCTAGGTGACTATTTAAGGCCATACAGACCCTTTTTTGACCTGCACACTTTGTTATCTCTTATACTTTCACTGAAACCAGGGGGGTGCACATATATAGTTCTTCTTCTAGGTCCCCATTCAAGAAAGCATTCTTCACATCAAATTGCTAGAGTTCCCATCCAAAATGTGCTGCCAGGGATAAAAGTACTCTAACAGTGTTCAATTTTGCAACCGGGACAAAGGTTTCCTGGTAATCTACCCTGTATGTCTGAGTGTATCCCTTCGCTACAAGTCTGGCCTTGTATCGTTTTGGGGATCCGTCTGCCTTGTACTTCACAATGAACACTCGTTTACATCCAACTGGTTTCTTTCTACTGGGTAGGTCAACCACTTCCCAAGTTCCATTTTTCTCAAGTCCATTCATTTCAACTTTCATGGCTTTCCTCCATTCCTCTTTGGTCAAGGCCTCAGATAGGGTATTAGATATTGAAATAGTGTTTAGGCTAGTGAGGAAGGCTTGATGGTGGGATGAGAAATTTTGGAAGGACACTGAGTATGACAAATGATATATAAAAGCCTTTTGGTACACTCTGGGTTCCTTACCCTTTTGCAATGGGAAGGTCATTATCTGAAATTTCTGGTTCAATGGGCTTACTGTGGGAAGTTAGTGAAGAAGGTTAAGAGTTTGGATTTACCTCATTTATAGGGTTCAGATTGGAATCTTGAACTTGTGTCAGATCAGAAGTAGTTGCTTTCTTCCTTGAATACACCATCCCATATTTTCCACTATCAATATCAGTATTACCTGGTTGACTGGGAAGGGAAGATAAGGAGGACAAATCAAGGAATTCCTTATTTTCAACAATGACAGACTCCCCCTGAAGATGAGGTTGAGAAAAATAAGGCTTTCTCTCAGCAAATGTGACATCAGCAGATATATGGATTTTCCTGTTGGATGGATGATAGCATTTATAACCTCGCCGAGTAGGAGAATAGCCTATAAAGATGCATTTGATTGCATGAGGATCAAGTTTTCATCTTTGATGACTATGAATATGGACATATGAGATAGAGGCAAAGATCGTAGGAGTAAGATTATTGGTGGATAGAACATTAGGGTAGAATTGGGAGAGAGACTCCATTGGATTTTTAGAACCAAGAACGTGAGATGACAATTGATTTATCATATAGGTAGATGTGAGAATAGTTTCCTCCCAATAAGATTTTGGTACATTTTGATGAAAGAGAAGGGCTCTAGTAGTGTTTAGAAGATGCCCATTTTTCCTTTCGGCGACCTTATTTTGTTGGGGGGCATAAACACAAGATGATTTATAGATGATACCTTTCTTTTGAAAATAGGAGGATAAAGTTTGATTAAAAAAGTCTTTTGCATTATCAGATCAAAATTGCTTGATTTTTCTACCAAATTGATTATGTATCATGGAGAAAAAAGTGGGTAGGATGTGACTTACATTAGACTTATGTTTTAGCAAAAATAACTAGGTAACGCGGGTACAATCATCAATAAAGGAAACAAACCACTTTGAACCAAATGTATTAGGAATGGGGCAGGGACCCCAAATATCACTATGAATCAATTGAAAAGGAGCGGGTATGTTTTGCAAATTCACATACATCACAATGGAAACTACTCACATCAACTCCTTGAAATAACGAAAGAAACATAATTTTGAGAGTCCTGAGCGATGGATGACCCCAACGATAATGATGACGCCAAATGGCGTCTTTATTGAAAGCAGATAAAAAGGACACGATAGGACTGTTATTGATAATATAATAATGAGTTGTTGATTCCAAGTAGTAAATTCCCTTATTTTTCTTAGAAAGTCCAATCCTCCTCCCCAAGCTTGGATCCTGAAATTCACAATAAGTCGGGTACAAAATTATATGGCAATTCATATCTTTGGTCAGTTTTTGGATGGATACAAGATTATTGGACAATTTTGGAACATGGAGGACATTTTTTAAAACAAATTCAGGGGTAACTGGAATATCGCCTATGCCTGCTGCAGTTATGGATGATCCATTAGCTACTGTGATTTTCCTATTGCTGGGAGGTGTATAGGTACTGAATTTGTGCAAGGAATTGGTCATGTGGTCAGTAGCTCTGGAGTTTATAATCCAGGAGTCTAAGAGTATATCATGGGATGCTAATGAAGCATTATATCCAAGAGAATTTATATTACCTGAGAAGGCCAAGGAGCAAGTTCTAGAAGATTTATCAAGAGCACCCAACAAACCTCTCAATTTTTCGAGTTCTGCATTATTCAAACCTCCTGACTCCTGCACATTCTCTGAATCATCTTGGATTGCCATGTGTGCTTGTCCTGCGTTTTTTCCTTTCCCCCATTCACGACTAGTGGGTTTTCCATCAAGCTTCTAGCACCGGTCTTTAGTGTGGCGAGGTTTCTTACAATAAGTACAACACAAATTATCTTTGTTGTCCTAGTTTTGTCCTCTCCCAAAATTTGTCTTCTTCTGGTCTCTAGTTTGTGAAGACTGATCAATAGTAGAGAGTAAGGCTGTTGGTTGGTCAGTTTTCTTTTGATTTTGCGTGGAATTTAAAGCAGATGCTTCCACAGCATGGGTTCCAGCATTACACTCTTACGACTTTCCTCAACCCTATTGATGGAGATGGCTTCATTCAGGGAGGGAACTTCATCCTTTCCTAGGATCTGGATCCTCACTTGGTCAAATTCTAGGTTCAATCTTGCCAGAAAATCATACACCTTATCTTTTTCATGAAATTCTTTCACAACAGCAACACAATAATGGCATTTTGACTTAATCACTTGATAATTATCTAATTCTTGCCATAAATCTTTCAAAGTGTTTGCATATTCAGTGACAGTCTTAAGTCCCTGTTTAGTGGACCCAGTTCTCACCTTGATTTCATATATTTGTGCAGCATCATTGACTTTGGAATAAGTTTGACAAACTCCTTCCCAAATGTCCCTTGTTGTTGGGAGAAACATGTAGGTATCACTGATGTCAGGTTGCATAGAGTTCCAAAGCCATGACATGATTAACGCTTCGGCTTCATCCCATGCTTCAAATCCAGGAGTACCCTCTTTTGGACCGGTGCCCAGTAAATGACTCAGCTTCCCTTTTCCCTTTAACAGTGTCTTCACTAGTTGAGACCACTTAAGGTAATTTTTTCCATTCAAGCGATAGGAAGAGTGGATATTCTGGAGGTCACTTGGGATTTGTTTAGGCTGGGTTTCTTTTGTGAGAGGAAATGTGAGTTCTGATTGGTTGGTTGAGATAGCTGCTGACATTGGGTTTAAATTGATAAACAGAAATACAAAGAAATGGCAATGAAGGCTGAGAGGATATGGCAATGAAGGCCAAAAGGATTGGATAAAAAGAATGCAAAGAAGGCATGGCTGAGAAGAGATGGCAATGAAGGACAAAAGGATTTGGCAATGAAGGCCAAGATCTGATAGTTGGGATGGGTTTAAAAGTGATGGTCGGCGGTTTCTGGGCAGGTTTGACGGTGGCCGAAGCTCTCACACGCGGGCTCGTGGAAAACACTAGTTGCTGTTCAAGGTGGTGCGTGGCAATGTTTCAGACGACGGCGTAGACTTTGATGACCTCGCCGGCGTGGTCTGAGGTGGTTTTCGGGATCGCTTCACGGATATCAGGACTGGAACACTCACTTCCGAAATCACTCAGAAACCGGAAAGCAATGAAGGCTGCGTTTCAGAAATGGGAATGAGGCTCTGATACCATGTGATAAACAAAAGGACCTCTATATTTCTGTGTGTATACTTACAATTAGAAGAGGAAATATATATACACCTAGGAAAAGAAATACAATAAATACAAAGCTGATTCTACTCCTAATCTGGAATAAATGCTAATCACGGAGAAATCAGGAAACTAATCAGGGGAGATAATTAAGTAATTAATGCAAGATATTGGCAGCTCACAAAGTACAATACTATAAAAGTTGAATGAAACAGAAAAGGAAAATACAGTACAAGCATAAGAAAACAGAAGCATAATTCCAGGAATCCTAATTAATTATGACAAATCCATGCTCTTTATTCCAGCCCCAAATTTACAGCCCTTAATCTGATTCCTTAGCATAAATAGGAAACCAGCCAGCTATTATGCAGCTTCAGCTATTAATCTGGGGTCTTGATTTCCTTAGCCATCTCCGGCTCTATTTCTCTTTCCTTTAGTGTACATACTTAATTTGAGAACATAACTCCTTCCCCCATAATGGCATCCTTGTCCTCAAGGATGATATATATATATATATATATTTTTTTTCATTTGTTTCCTTAATTCTTGCTGTCCATTAATCTGGTTGTTCTTCCTCTACTGATTCCTCCTTCCCTTCCTCATCTTCTTCCCTAGGAAAGATTCCATCAATTAAAAACAGTCTTTTACAACGATGACCAGGGGAGAATTTTTCATCACAGCTGAAACACGGCCCACGATCTCTTTTCTTTCAGCTTCACAGGACTTAATTTTCTTATTGCTAGATCTCGGGTTTTTGTTGCTGTTTTTTTTTGGGGGGGGGGTGAAAATGGTAGGGAAGAAAGTGCTGGAGCCTATTTAAATTGCTGTAACCTTACTTTAGGTGCATTCTGAATTTTAGACTCAAATAGTCTTGCTAGTCCAATGGCTCTAGATAGAGTTATTGGACTTGCGGCTTGCACATTAGCCCTTATATTCTCCTTCAATCCACTAACAAAACTGCCCACTTGCTGTTCATCTGTGAGGCTTCCAGCCCTGTGTAGTAGCCTTTCTCTAACACTTACTTGTTGCTTGAGTTTGGCCAAATCTCCAAAAAAGTTTTGGAACCTGGATGGCCCATGACATTGGTGCAGCTCTTGTTTTAAGGATTCCCAATTTGCCCCAGTTCCTTGCTCGAACCTTTGGAACCACAGCTGGACATCCCCTTCCAAGTGATAGCCGGCCAAAGGTAACTTATCCTCCTCCTCTATATGTTGGAACTCCAAGAATTGTTCCACCTTGCAAATCCAACCAGTGGGATCTTCCACTCCCTTATACTTTGGAGAGTCAAGCTTAGCCAGTTTAGGAGCAATAGTCCCATAATTCCCTTTCCCTTATTTCTATTAAAAGAAGTCTCAGCTTGTCCACGTCCAACACTCAGTGATATCTTCTCCTGAATTTGATTAAAGAATGCTGCCATCATATCCTCTGTATATTTCGTTAATCTCTCCCGTAGAGCTCTGATCTCATGATGGATGGTGCCTATCTCCTCCAACCTGTCCGGACGCTTGTCTAACATTGTTGGCTCTGATATCAAGTTGTTACGTGCCCCTTTTTTAGATCTGGTGTAGTACATCGCTACTGGTAATGAGGCTGCATGGGTTTTCCTAGGCTTCCCTATCTTGGTTGCTAGAAAACTGAAAATAGGATTCTTCGAGGGATCCTAAACGCCTTCAGTTGGCAATTCGAGGTGCTTGGGACTCCAATTCAACACTTGGTTGAGTTGGCAGATTTTTGGATCCTTTATTCATAAGAAACAACTGACTTTATAGAGTCCGGAGAGCTTACAACCAGAAAGGAAATAAACAACCTAATAAAATGCAGTGAACAAAACATAATTTTAGGGAAATAATTACTTCTAACGTCCCTGGCATTTATTTATTTCCTAAACAGCAGCCCCCCGCAATAACTCCATTGACCTCTTGATTCCCTTCCATAATTAGTGCCACAGCAGCATAAGAAAAGGAAAATACAATACAATAAAAGTTGAATGAAATATAAAAGGAAAATACAATAAAAGCATAATGAACAGAAGTGTAATTCCAGGAATCCTAATTAATTCTGACAGATCCCTGCTCTGCATTCCAGCCCCAAATTTACACTCCTTAATCTGATCCCCTACCTCAAATAAGAAACCAGCCTGCTATTGTGCAGCTTTAGCTATTAATCTGGTTTCTTGATTTCCTCAGCCATCTCCAGCTGTATTTCTATTTCCCTTAGTGTACATACTTAATTTGAGAACCTAACAACAGGTGTGTTTTGTTCTCAAAAACGTGTGAAGCATTTTCAACATGAGTATCTTTCACGGTCAACATCCTAGACATCTTTTGCTGTTGGCAAGAAAAGATAAGTCTTCCTAATTGACGGCTTCATGGTGTTAACTAGCCACGTAGTCACCATTGAATTCTCTAATTTCCATTTGTTCAAAGAAGTTAGGTTGAGGCAGGCTTCTTCGTTTCGCCAGTGAGATATCCTAGCTTTTACCTTTCCATCGATCACAAGCTTCAATGATTGAGCCCATGCCTGATAGCTTTTTCCATCCAGTTTCTCCACTGAGGTGAAAGGATGAATTTCCGAGTCCTCTTGAGCCTATTGGAGAGGTATCCTCTGATTCGTTATCAACTAGATTTGGGGTCATTGACCACTACTGTTTGCGGTGGTTTCTCCCATGGATGGCGAAGGCCAAAGACAACCTGGCTCTGATACCATGAAATCAGAACAGAGAGATGGAAACAAAAGTATATTCTGTGTCCTTGATTCGGTATATTTACAACCATTGGGCAGAATAAATAATACAAGGAGAGTAGTTAGAAAAGGAAAAAATATCTACATGAAGTCCCATAAAGGACAGGCAAGAAGTTAGCCTAAACTATATTAGGAAATCCCTTAAACAAATCACCCAATAAATAGCTCCTCACAATCAGGGATTATATTGCTATTCAAAACCGAGTAATTACTACATGGTAATTAGTATAATTACCACACATCCCCTATGTCATGATTCATAGAATTTATCAGTCATGACATGACCATGTTGTTTACTGCCTTCAATCCTTCGAACTTGGTATCTGCTTAAGTAGGCGGAGATGCAACTCCAGTGAGGTGGTCATCCTTGCCTTTGCTGCATATGAACATCATGACAGATTGAGACCACTGTAGAAAATTTTGCCCATGCAGTTTATGCCATGTAATGGCGAGATGAGAATTGTCTGTCACTCCTAGATTATTTGGAGTGACAATTTCAGAATTTGAGGTTTTTGTTTCTGTAGCCATTCTAGTGGCAGGGCCTTATTTTGTCATAAAAGAAGGGTTGGGCTTCTAAGGCTCTGATACCATGAGAATTATCAGAGAGAAGAGACTCTTCCTCATTGTCTTATTCATAATTGAAAATAGCAAGAATATATATAGGATAAAACATGGCAACAGATATGCTGCTGAATCTCCTTACATCCAATAACAACTAAAATGCCTTGAATCAAGGGATAAGGATAAAAAACTATACTAGAGAGATATTAAGACGCAACCTTCCTAATCTCTCTATGTAAATTGAAAAACAAGTAGAAAGTTTGAAACTAATTAATATAAGAGATGGGAAACAAATCCTAAAATTTAGGGAAAAACTTCGGAATTCAGCGCATCCTAAATGGGATGAGGACTACTTTTGTTGTTAGTTCTTGTAATTATGTATAGGTTGGAGATAGAAACTTCTTTATCAGGTTATTATCTGTATATAATGAATTGTTATATGAATACAACACGTGTTTTTCCATGCTAATTTGTAATTATTTTTAACTGCCTTTTGTACCCTTATTTAAATAAAATGGTTTAACAGAACCTGGTTAATGGTGATAAATGGGCGATTTCTGTTGAGCATGCAATTGGGAAGATGTTCAATTCTTTTATAGTGACTGATCATAAGGATTCTCTTCTTCTGAGGGAATGTGCAAGGGAAGCAAACTACGGTCACCTCCAAATTCTTATTTATGATTTTTCAAGACCACGGTAGGTTATTAGGTTCTGTCTCCATCTCTCTAACCCACATGTTAATTGCTATGGTTTTTAATAGTGAGAATTTCTCTTGATCTTGTGCTCTTTACTTTGTGTTCTAGATTGGCGATACCACCACACATGCTTCCCCAAACAGCGCATCCTTCGACTCTTTCTGTTTTGCATTCAGAGAATGACACCGTGATTAATGTCTTAGTGGATCTGGTATTGTACAAAATTAATTATTTCCTCTTCTAGGTTATTTATGCTTGATTTTTTATGATTATTATGCATTAATGAATTCCCCTCAATTAGCTTCGTTTTCATTATTTTGATCTAGTGATCCTTCTCATCCACCTGTGGCAGAAAAAATGAAAGGAAAAAAAAGGAATAGACACTCGGATTATCTGTTTTTGATCTAGTGATCCTTCGTTTTCTAACACGTTTATTGCATCTTTAGGGGAGCATTGAGAGACAAGTTCTGGTTAGGGATTATGATTCTGGGAAAGTGGTTGCTTTTGAGCAAAGGATCTCAAATTTGAAGGAGGTCTTCACCTCGGATGGATATAGAATGTAAGCTAATGAAAATTGTTATCTTTTTCTCCCACATGCAGATGGTTGTGTTTATGTTCTTGATTCACAATTTCACATTACCAGGATGTCTAAAGAATGACATGGAGGTTGAGTGAAATACAAATTTATTGTACATTTGATTAGAAGAATTGAAAGTTGTAAAAAGCTTTTTTATTTCAAAAAACCGGCTAATGCTTTGGTACCTGACTCCACTGAGTGCCCCAGTGTCGTAGTGTTTGAATTTGTGGTCATGTCATATCAGGAGAGTTCTTGATAGGCCCCATGCCAAGGTTCCCTCCTGAGTGCCTCTCTAGTGAGTATGGTGTTTATCACCTTCTTTGTGTCTTTCTTTTTCTTTCCAAAATTCAAAGGTTTCTACATTTTGTTTGCTTTGGTTGTTAACTAGTTGCTGGCTTTCTTTCGTTTTGGAAGGTTAAGATCCCTGCAATCTCCATGGTTAAGGCTTTTGTTTGGGCTTGCAATACTCGATCGGGTTAACACTAATGATTTGTTATTGTTGCACATGGTCTTTTCCCATGGCATCTATCTTATGTGTCATAAATTCTCTGAAAGAAGTAGGTATCTCTTATTTTATTGAGGTAACTTGGCAGTTGTGGGGGAAGTCGTTTGGGTTCTTTGGAGAGCATTGTATATGTCAGCCTAATTTGGAGGTCTTCTTTTACCCATGCTTTTGATGCTTTTGGGGGGAAAAAGCAGGATAAGGTTCTTTTGGGATTGTACTTTTTTGGCTGGTGTTTGGTGGATTTGGATGGAGCGAAGGGTTTCTGCCCTCACCTCTTTTATGGGAAAAGTTTGATTTCTTAGCTTTTGTTTTTCAGCTCACGGGTTTTTGAAGGGAGTTCCTTTGGCTATTATGCAAAGGAACTGGTTTGCTCTCTTAAGCTAATGACCTATTTTCTTTGATGTATTCTTTTCTTTATGGCGCAGAGGAAGTCGACTGAGATAGTACTTGCAAACCTAAGAAGATTAGGAATATGGGTCACTTGCAAATGCAAGGATCCGAATACAGAAATCACCCTACTCTGGTGGAGCTGAACAGTACAGAGAAGGCTTTGAAACTGGAAATATCTGATGTGTATATTCTGATTGTTCCTGATAGTTCAAATAATACAAATAGAAATAAACCACAACTGAAATTACAAGAGTACCCCTGCTACATAACAGCTATTACCATAATAGGAAATAAATAACTACACACAGAACCCAGTGTTTTGAGATTGCCCCTTGGAGGTTTGGCACACATAACACTTATTCACATAGTTGCCCACATCTCTTTTTAACTATGGCCAATAGTATCTTTCCTCCAACAATGCTATTGTTTTGTCTCTTCCTAAGTCACTAAGGTCACCACCATGCATGTCCCTTGTGAGCTTCTCTCTTAAAGATGTTTTAGGAACACATAAGTGGTTTCCAAGGAATAAATACCCCTCCTGACTGTGAAACTCTCCAGCTGGCTATTTAGAAATACATTTGCCCCAAAGAATACCAAAATGAACCAGCGCAAATAGGGCTTGAATATGCAGTTCAATAGCGCTTGGAAGGTGGACGAAACGTTAGTGAGCCCAAAGGGCATAACCGTAAACTCATAATGCCCTTCGTTGGTCCTAAATGCGATTGTGTGTTCGTTGCCTGCCTTCATTCTGATCTGGTGGTATCCAGACTTCAAGTCTAACTTAGAGAATATTGCAGCGCCCCCGAGCTCATCCATTAATTCATCTATGACTGGGATGGGAAATTTGTTTGGTATGATAATTCAGTTTAGTGCCCTGTAGTCAACGCAGAAGCGCCAACTCCTGTCCTTCTTCTTCACTAGTAACACTGGGCTTGGAGAAGGGACTGGTGCTAGGTCTAATCATCCCAGCTCGTGGCATTTCCTCCACCAATTGCTCAATCTCCTTTTTTTGTAAGTGTGGGTATCGGTAAGGCCGTATATTTGGGGTTGGGCCCCTCCCTGAAGCTGAATCTGGTGATCCTCACTTCTTTCTGGTGGCCATCCGGATGGTTCCTTAAATGGAGAGTTATAATCCCTTAGTACTTCTTTAGTGTCTCTAGGATGTTTTTGTTCCTTCTATATTTCTAAGGTCCCAAATTCAATGAGAATTCCCTATCCTTTAGACTTCATAGTCTGTATCATAGTTTTCGATGAAATCAGCTTCCTGGAAAGAGAAGGGTCCCCTTGCAAGCACACTTGGGTTTTCCCTAGCTTAGATTCCATAGTTTGAGCATCCCAATTCACCTTTACATCTCCTAATGTCTTCAACCAAGCAATGCCGAGTATGATGTCAGTGTACCCTAGTTCAAACTGGAAAAAGTTTGGACTACTCGCACTCATTGCATTTCTAGTGCACTGTCGTGCTAATACCCTTCCCAATAATTCTGCTTCCATTGCCAACCATAACCCCAAAGGTGCTATACCCCTCAACTGTTATATTCAATTGTGCCACCACTTCCAAACTGATAAAATTATGAGAAGCATCGCTGTCAATAAGGATGACCACCTTTTCCCCTTTGATCTTGCCCATAATCTTCATCGTATGGTTTGCTGTGAAGCCCATAAACGAGTGCATGGAAACGTCCAAGTTCAAGTTATCCGTCACTTCCATTAGTTCCACTAGTTCAGTTCTGTTTTTATCTTCTGCCTGCTCCTCGGTTACCTCTTCCCCTTCCTCTCCTTTTGACATTAACAAGACCTGTAATTATTGATTCCGATAGTGGTGAGTGGGTGAATAGCACTCATCGCACTGAAAACATAGATCCAACTCCCTCTTACATGCAGCCTTAGCTTCTGAGAGGCGTCTGAAGTTGCTTCCTCTTTGATTAACACTACCATGTGTCTGCCCAGCCCAGCCCCTCCCCATGTGTTTGCTAGCATTCTCTGGCCGTCTCTAGCCCTTCCACCGGTTGTTCTTCTCCCCCTGGTGTGAATATTTCCCACTACCGGTGTAATTGTTGTTGTGGTTGCCCAGGGCTGTGTTGATACACGCGTTGGACTAGCCAAGATGTTGTTTGCTAGTGGGTGGGTGTTGCTTTGCTTGTAGGCTCAAACGTGTTGGACCGAAACTTCCTGGGACTCCCTTGCCTTGTGAGGACCTAATTTCTCTCCTCAACTTTGCGAGCCTGACCCATTAGTTGGAGGAGGGTCTCTGTTTGGTTCATTTTAACCTCTGCTATGATGTCTTCTCTTAATCCATTCAAGAACAATCCTATTAGAAGCTCTTCTGGGGCGGTTGTTAGCGGCGCGGACAACAGCTCAAACTCCTCTCTAAATTCAGTGATTGTTCCTGTTTGTTTCAAAGCTGCCAACCTCTCATTCCCTTTACCAGCTTGAGATGGATGAAATCTATCCAACAACTTGTCCCAAAAATCCCTCCATGAATGAAGTCCTCCTCTTCCCTCTAGCCATTGTAGCCAGTTCAATGCCCTGCCCTCCAAACAAATTGCAACATCTAATTTCTCCCTTTCCGTGATTCCATTCACTCTAAAATAACATTCCACTTTAAACAACCATCCTAAGGGGTCCTCCCCAGTGAAGATGGGTAGCTCTAATCTTCTGAAATGGTTCTCCCTCTCCCTTTCCTCCCTCGGTGGCTCTTCCTTCTCTCTGGCTAGATCCTCCTCTCTCCCTCCTCCACTAGACCCTCCAACAGAAGTTTCACTTCTCCCAATAGCTCTTCCCCTATTTTCGACCATAGTTTCCCTGAGTTCCAGTAAATATTCCCGAATGATAGTATGTTCATTCCTCATCTCTTCCATCTCTTGTTCCAAGCTTTCTATTTTTCCTTCCATTCTGGTGCTAATCATTCCTGTTCTTTTTTTTTTTGAACCACGCTCTGATACCAAAATGATGGAAACATGAGTTGTATATACTAGAACTGGACTCTTGGTATTTTATTGATAAAAGGATAGTAGCAGAACTAACCTAAATGACCAAAACAAAATTGAAATAGCAAGAAACAGAGGTTATGATTCCTTTGTATTACATAATTGACACTTGGCAGCTAACAAAGACACATGAATCAAAAACAGCAGCACGCATTGCACCAGGAACCTTCTCTCTAGGTATTGGGCGCTAGAATCCCCTCCCTTCAAGGCCCAAAATTTTGTATATCCAGATCCAGCAGTTTACCACTTATTTATAGAACTTTTAAGCAGGCCCCCTTGTAACTAGGACTCTTATGGCAGCTACTCTCCTAATAGTAACAGTTTCCTCCCTTACCCAGACTCTTAGAGTCCCTTCATAAGTGGACTCCTACTACCCACTGCCTACAACCATTCCATGCCCCTCACCAGCAACGTGGACTATTTTCGACATGACCCATGGGACAAATGTCCCTCCTTTTCCTTCGATAGACTTTAGTTAGGAGTGGGGGCCCATTAGTTGTCAAGGAATACACTCAGACATATGGTGTTGCCAAGACGAACATAGTGAGTTTTGTTGTCCCTATTAGCTAACTCTAATTGGCACTTACAACGATACGATGTGAAGAATGCCTCCTTGCATGGAGATCTTAAGGAGGAAATATACTTGGAAATCCCACCTGGCTTATGTGGAAATCTAGGTGGCATCAAAGTATGCTAGCTAAAAAAGGCATTGTATGGACTAAAACAATCCCTGAGGGCTTAGTTTGGGAGATTCACCCAAGTGATGGTAGCATTGGGATACAGGCATAGCCAAGGAGAGTATACTCTCTTCATTAACCACTCAGAATCAGAGGAGTCACAATCCTTTTGGTATTTGTTGATGATATGATAGTGACAGGAGATGATGAGATGGGAAAACAAGCTCTGACATACAGATTGACAAAAGAGTTTGAAATTAAAGGACTAGGGAGATTAAAATACTCCCTAGGAATTGAAGTAGCACACTCAAAATAGGGAATCTTTATTTCTCAACAGAAGTACATTTTTGACCTCTTGAAAGAAGCTGAAAAATTAGCGTGCAAACTAGCTAGTACACCAATATATCCCAATCACAATCTCGGAGAGGTAGAAGATGATATAGTTGTTGATAAGGGGATGTATCAAAGACGGGTTAGAAAGCTTATTTACTTATCTCACACTAGACTTGATATTGCCTACGCTGAGTATAGTAAGCCAGTTCATGCATAATCCAAAAGAGATTCACTAGTAGGTTGCTTATAGGGTACTGCACTACCTTAATGGAACTCTAGGGAAAGGAATCTTGTTTAAAAAGAGTGCTGGATTTTTTCTTGAAGCATATACAGATGTTGACTATGTTGGGCCAGTCACTGATAGAAGGCGTAGCTGGGTATTGTACTTTCTTTGGTGGAAATTTAGTCACATGGAAGAGTAACACAAACAAAATGTGGTAGCCCGATCGAGTGTAGAATCAAAATTTCAAGTAATGACACAAGGGGTTTGTAAGGTACTGTGGCTTAAAATTATCTTGGAAGATTTGAAAATTAAGTGGGATGGTCCTCTACTGTGGCAATAAATCTGCAATCAATATTGCACACAATCCGATGCAACATGATAGAGCAAAACACTTTGAGGTGGACAGACACTTTATCAAGGTGAAGCTGGATAGTGAATTGATCTGTACATCATATGTGCCTAGTAACTCCCAACTTGCAGATGTGTTTACCAAGGGCTTAAACAATCCCTTGCTCCAAACAATTATTACCAAGCTGGGAATGGATAATATCTATTCACCAGCTTGAGGGGGAGTGTTGAAATAATATGTATTAATGAGAAGCTTTAATTCAGGGGCTGTAAATGTGTAACAGTGGCTGTAAATGTGTAGAATCCTCTTAGTTAAGGGGTAATTAATCCCTTTGATTAAGGGATTTGATGATAGTAGTTATTTCGTTTTATTTTTCTTTCCTTTTATGTGTTGGGCACCTTGTGTATATATTTGGAGGTGTTGTGCCATTGTAATTCAGATTAGAAATACAGAAAAACTTCTTTTCTGCATCATTTTGGTTTTCCTTTCTCATTTTTCACAATACATCATCTATTAGGTGAGCTAGGAGTTGTGCGGCTTGAGTGTATGGAAGTATTGTGTGACAATCAATTAACTCTCCATGTAGCTTCCAATTCCGTGTTTCATGAGAGAACGAAACATATAGAAGTTGATTGTCACTTTGTTCGTGAAAAACTCCAATAATGCCTCATCTCTACTAGACATGTCCGTACTAGTGAACAAATAGCTGACATTCTCACTAAGGCCCTTACTAAGAATAGGGTAAACTACATTTGTAATAAGCTGGGCATGATCAATATCTATGTTCCAGCTTGAGGGGGAGTGTTGGTGTAGTGTAAGGGCAGTTTCAGTGTTATAGTATGTTGGTAAGGGTAAAGTAGTCTTGGTATATGTATATGTTATCCTATTCTAAATATATGTGACTGGCCGGCTTTGTTGAGCATAACAATTTCTTCATTTTCCTCTCTGATTCTTCCTTTCTCTCTACCAAATAACACTTTGATTGGGTGGAAGCAATAATGCTAGTGGAGAGAAATTTCACTTAGAATTTATTGATGAGCTGCTGAGATTTAGTCCTGGACCATGCAATGAGCCTATATACACTGTTGGGGCACCTCATAACACTGACTACATACAAGAGTCTGTACCTTACGTTGAAAGAGATGTACTTTGTCATTTGATCCTACCGATGTATGCTTAAAGAAATGTATGAAGAATATTGTTGCGTGTTTGACTCACCACCCAGCTCAAGTTCAAGAAAGGGAGATTGATGCAGGGGCTCTCCTGCTGTGTCTTCTACTATGTTATTAAGTTTGTTATATTACTATTTCAGTCGGTTAGTTGCTTATGTTTGTTTTATGATGTATTGTTTTTGTTGTTACCGTTTATTAGTCTATTAGTAGTCATGCGAGGAGTACATGGATCCCTTGATAGGTCATCTCTTGCACATCCGTGTAGTTTATTTTCTAAACTGATGTAGTTAAGGAACTGAGAGGTACCGGATTTCAGTGCTAAGAACACACGAAATCCCAACCAAGAACTGATATAC
>JASKGM010062542.1:0-17575 GCA_034509205.1 Ceratonia siliqua
AATATTTTATTTTGATAATCAAATCTGAAGAATATAAATAATACTATCATAAAGTAAGGTATAAGCTGATAGGTTGTACGATACAATATGATAAATAATAATAAAAATTTTAAAAGAGGTTTAGACTTTTATCAATTTTATCAATTTTTTATTTTCTTTTAGTTTCATAATTCAAAATAGGTTTAGATTCTTCTCAATCTTGGTTATGAACAACTCTTCTCTCCTTTTTTTTTTTCGTTTCGTTTCGTTTCGGTGGAATGTCATTTCGTTTCGGTGTCTCCCGAAACGGAAATTTTTCGAGCATTTCGAGCGTTTCGTTGGAAATTTAGTTCCTTGATCTAATCCATCATAACTCACTTTCAATACATTTTAAATTCCAACATTGGCATACTTCTCGAGTTTCTTAAGTGTACTTTCACATGTTTCTATACTTCTAAAACAAAAATCTGAACCCAAAACTTTCAAAGCTAATGGAATGCCATTAGCATAAACAATTGCCTTTTTTGATAGCTCTTCATATCCCATTTGGGGATGGCTTTGGTTGAAGGCTTTTAAGCTGAAAAGTTTAAGGGATTCTTCAAAGTTTAGTTCTTTAACCTCATGTATTGCATCAATTCCTCTACTAATAAATATATACTTATCTCTACTTGTTATAATGACTCTACTACCTGGTCCCAAGTAAGGTTGTTCTCCAACTAGATAATCTAGTTGCTCTGGGCTATCCACATCATCAAGCACAATAAGAACTTTTTTCTGACATAGCCATCTCCTAATTACCATAGTGTGTCTTGCTTTCATGATATCATTCCAATGGAGATTTTCTTCCGCTAATAGTTCCGAAAGAAGTTTCTTATGCAGATAACTCAACCCATTCTTTTTTACTTATCTCTTACCTCTTCCAGGAAGCAACAACTTTCATATTTGGAAAAATATTTGTCACATACAGCTTGAGCAAGGGTTGTTTTACCTATTCCTCCCATGCCCCAGATTCCGACCTCGAACATCATTTGACTCAATTTTTAATAGTGATTCTATACATGCAAAGTTTCAATCCATTCCAACAAGACCATTTGGCTTAATTGGGCAAATACATTCCATTTTTTCCAAGACAACTTGGACTATTTCATCAATGAGTTCGAATTCATTCCTACCATATATAAAGGAAAAAAACAAATAAATGAGACGTGAGAAACCGAAAAGAAAAATTAACAACAGACATGATAGAAATAACAAATATTGTTTTACAAAACAATTATGAAAATAAAGGTTAAGTCTTAATTTTTTTGTTCTAATATAAAAAGGAGAAACAAAAAAGAAACAGCAGCCTAACAAAAAAAGTATAAAGGAAAGATCAAGAAGTAAGGAAAGACTTAGCAATTCTTTGTAATTTAAACCTACATCTAGATAGGCATATCTATATATATTAAATGAACAGGGAGAAAATATCAAACATGCATTTCTTTGAAAAAAAAAACAAGAACTTACTTAAGGTTTGATGAATCATAGCCAGATAAGTTAGCAGCTTTGTTCAAAGCAGATCTCCAAATTTGCACATTCTCCTTGAACTTTTGTTCATGTTGGGCAAATGCATCTCCATAAATGCCTCTTTGATGTCGTATCTCTGATGGATCTATATTGTAGAAAATAGGTATTACAATCTGATCTGCATTAACTTGCTTGCATTCAATGATTTTAACAAGCTCTTCCAAGCACCACTTTGAAGAAGCATAGCCTTGTGTGAATATGATTAATGAAATTCCGGATCCTTCAATTGCTTTGAAAAGCGCTGATGATATTTCATCTCCTCTCTTAAGTCTCTCATGAACATATGCATCAATTTTCTTCTTACTTAATTCCCTTTCCAAATGGCTAAGAAAACCACGCCTAGTGTCTGAGCCTCTAAAGCTGATAAACACGTCATGTTTTATTTCAGGAACATCAACAGAAGAAGACGAAGATGCCATTATTGGACACAATCATGTATGTCACAACGTGACAGCCGGGAAAAGGCACCGTCGTGACCTCAAGGCGACAAAAGGAAAAAATACAGAGATTAAAAATGGAGTCACCACTAATTAATTATAAGGCTAATTGGAATCCTTAAAATAAAACCAAAACTGGCCCTTGAAACCAGAGGAATGGTTCGGGAGTCTAATTACACGTAGGGAAGGTGTTAGGCATCTTACAACGTCCATTCCTAAGGATGGTTACCCTAAGTTATTTGTGCATCATTTAATTACCCCTTTTTATTATTAAGATATCAAAGAGATGAAAGATGAAATAACCGGACTTGTCTTACTAGGTAAGTGCCTACGTACCCTGAGAGGGATCAAAGTTCACGTAGTTCGAGATAAAATGAAATAGTGACCAGGAAGGATATATGATCGCTTTCCTAGAGATGACAAGGTATTAGGAGAGAATGAGACTCCACCTAAAACTTGTAAAAGTTAAAACTCTAGGGAAGATAAACTTCCACATAAAACCAGACAAAATGGGAGAGCGATTCTCCACATAATGTTTAGAAGAAATGAGACAATAAGGAAAAATAAATTTTCACATAAAGCTCAACAAAATAGGAGAACAATTCTCCATATAATGTTAGGAAGAAATGAGACAATAAGGGAAAATAAATTTTCACATAATGCTCAAAAAAATAGGAGAACAATTCTTCATATAATGTTCGGAGGAATTAGGACGAAATTGAAATCCTTTGCAACGTTTGGGGCACAAATGAAATTTCTGAAGGTATTAAGTTAAACTGAAATTGCTGAAAGTATTGGGACTAAAATCTATTTAGAAATGACAAATAAAAATAAAAGAAACAGTGACTAGAATCTATTAAAGATAACAGATAAAATAAAATAACAAATATAATTTAAAACAATAGATAAAATATAGCAAATAAGATGACAAAAATCATAAATAAACCATAATTAATAAAAATTTATAAAGAAAATAATAAATAAAAATAATAATGATAGTAAAAACAAGCTAAAAAAATAAGACAAACGAATGGGGAGTAAAATAAATAACTAACACATAAAAGAATAAATAAATAAATAAAGCAAATGGAAATAGAAAACAAATAAAATAAAATAGAACAAATAAAGTGAAATGAGATGAAATAATGGAATAATCATAAAATAAACGTAAAAATAATAAAAATAATAAATAAAAATAAAATAAAATAAACAAATAAAATAAAATAAACAAATAAAATAAAATAAAATAGATGAAACAAGAAAATAAATATAATAAATAAATAAATAGATAAACTTCAGATTTAAAACCACCTAATCAAAATGCAAATTCACTAAGCTACAACACAGATACGCAGTCAAAATGCCAAGTGAAGAGTTAACTTTATACTTCAGCAAAAGGAATCCCTAAGTTCATACCTCTCTTTCAAAATCCAGATTCTAAATGCAGAAGCAGGGTTTATAGTTTCCCCAAGATTTCCCCTGGAGTTCCTCAGTATACTCCTCTTGAAGGAACTGGATACCCAATACGTTACTCTCGCTGTTTCCGGTGCTTGGAGGTCTGCCAGGAAGCTAACGCACTGAGGAAAAGAAGCCCCCAAGGTCCCCTTGGGTCAGTCCGATGGCGACTCGCGGTAGATGAGAAGTTACCCTGCTGGTCTCCCTGAAATACTATCACAAATCCCTTTTTTTTTTCTAAAGAAAACCTCCCCTGTTTTATATAGCCAGCGGTGAGTACTGAGTATGGAGCGTCGTGGGAAGTGGAGCAGAGGAAGAGACGGGTGTGTTGCGTGGAGCCGGAAAAATGGGGGAGATTGTTCAGAGAGTGGTTGTGAGGTGCAGAGGAACGGCTTGCTGCGGGAGAGTGGGTGAGACGTATCAGTTGTTTACAGAGAGGTGGCCTGAAGTCTGGTACAACGTGGATCGTGGGAGAGAGGAAGTATGGAGCCGAAAGTGGAGCAGGAGAAAGATAGCATGGAGCATGCAGGAGAGAGAAAGGAAAACAGAGCATGAGAGAGGTGGCGTGATGTATAGCATATAGGGGACCAGTGTGCATGCTTGCTGCTGGTGCGTGAGGTAGTGGAGAGGAATGGTGCGCGGGTGTGGCAGAGAGTGGAGCCGGCTGATGGGGGTTGCTTGGGGTCCTTAGCTGTGAAGTGTGAGCAGGGGAAGGGTGCGGAGGTTATGGAGCAGGAAAGTGAGAATGGGTAGGAAAAAATGAGGTGTTGACAGTAACTCTTAGTCGTCTTCCCCATAAACTAAAGTAAGTCTGCTACTACAGAAAAAAATTGATCAGTCAAGGCATAGAGTAAACAAAAGAGAAGAAAAAAGTATATCTAAAACTAGCATGAAGTAATTAATTAATTGGACGTAAGGAATGAGGGAGAAGATTATCAAACCTCTAATTTCCTAAAGTAGCCGATGGCGATTACAAGGTTCAAAGTGCACAAGAACACGTACTCTTCTTCTCTGAGAATGTTATTGATGTTTGAGAAAGTCTGCAATGCTAATTAATAAGGCAACGGGGTTAGCAATAATCAACAAAGTATACTTCAGAAAGCAACTTGGTTTAAGTTTACTATTATAATATGGCAACTAGCCAGCAAGTAGCAAGTTTCCATCTACTGTTTTTAAGTGTTTAATCGTTTGTATTTAATTATTGGAGAAAAGAATGTTGAATTTGTTATATACAGACACACAGAAAAGGCCATTTGATCAACTTTGTTTCCATCTACTGTTTTTAAGTGTTGAATCGTTTGTATATAATTATTGGAGAAAAGAGTGTTGAATTTGTTATATACAGACACACAGAAAAGGCCATTTGATTAACTTGTATGGCTTTGAATATATATTGAGCCATTGTCCACCAACCACAACCAGTCATATAAGGGAGGTTTATGTATGATTTTAAAATAGAGAAAAGTTTAATAAGTTTAAAGTAAATACAAGAAATGTTAGTATGATTTCCTCATTTTAAAATTGTTTCAGTGTGTTTATATCCCTAGCTCTATTAAATACGCTATAATGTTGAGTTGAATTGCACGTAGATAACTGAAGTATTATGTGATAAATTTAATATACTTATTTTATCAGATCAGATATCTTTAATGGAAAAACCAAAAGAAAATCTCAAAGTCCCTCTCAAATTACTTAATATAATATAGGTCTTGTTCAAATTGGTGACCATTAGATTCACGGAAGACACTGTTACCTGATGGGGCATTTTAAATTTAATTGACATTAAAATAATTTTAAATATATAAAATTTAATTAACACAAATAAAATATATAAAATTAAATCAAAGCTTAGCTCAGACTAAAAATATACTTTAGCCAACAAGGATATAATCTTTTATTAAAATTATAATGACTAGTACATTACTAAAAATATCATTGAATAATTTCATTTTTTTAAAACTGTATTGTTAGGTTCTCATTTTTCATTTAAATTTAATTTTTTTATTTATTCAATTATTAAATTAATCTCAAATTCAAATAATAAGTTAAAAAGAAAACAACCTTATAATCAATATTCTTAAAGATAAAATAATAAATCAATATTCTCAAATTCAATTTAATAGGCAGGGTATAAAAAGCAAAGAAAAAGCTGCATAAATATTTTAAGAATACTATAAGTGATAGCTTAATTAATTATATAATTCCCCTTAAGATCACAGTTTCTTAAACAGAGGTCTATGTCCTTACTTAATTGTTCTGTTACTTCTATGCAACTTCCAGCAACTAACGTAACATGTTTATCAATTGCGACAAAGTCAAAAACTGCCTCATCCATTTCGTTATTAAACTGAGGTGAGAGGTCTATTTCCTTACTGACCAAACAGATATTCATCAAGCAAGATACTTAGGAGATTAGATCCACCTTCTTTTTAAATAACAGTTGATAATGATTTTTTCTTGAAGAAAGAAGTTTTTTCCTTTTTGGCCTGCTGGCTAAACGAACACTTATAAAAAACAACTTTTATTATTAAAAAACACTAAAAGTAAATATCACAACATTTTCAAACGAACTTAAATAACTTTATGGAGATCAAAATACATTGAGAACAGATCTACATCTAAGTACTCATCAATTTGCACATAATATTCTATCAATAATGTATGGTTTTGAGCCATAGTACATATTTAAAGATAGGAGTGCGTTTTAAACGAAATCTATTAAAATTTTAATTCAATTCTTATTCATAAATTGTATTCTATTGCCTCCTTATTTTGTTAGCCCCAAGGTTTTATTAAGGAATGATTTTTTAGAATTTTAATGATAACAAATAATTTTGTAAAATATTTTTATGCCATAAATTCTTACGATATTCAAATCAAAATTCAAATAAAGTCAAAGTATAATTTACTACACCAACTATTTGTTATTTTTAGAATAAGAATTTGTGAGAATAATGAAGAAGTATTTACGAAAATTGTGAGCTTCCGGTGTGCAAATAAAAGGAAAATGCAAATGAGTCATTGCAAGCATTCAATGTCAAAGTCAAAATAACAAAGAATGAAATAAGAAAGACATCTCACATTTTGAATTTTTTAACAAAGGAAAAAAAGAAGATAACAATGGCTTTTGAAAAATTAAGAAGAATCATGAATGACAAAATACATGAAGAAAAGATAAAAAAAAGAAGGGAGAAAAGGAGATTTCTATGCAAAGTATTTAATGCAAAATTAAAATAAGTGCAAAATCAAAAGGAAGGAAAAAGAAAAGTTAGCTAACACACGTAAAGCAAGTATTGGAAAGAGAAACAAATTCAATAAGAAAGAAATTATGCAAAAGAAAGTCAACAAAACATTTAAAGAATGAAAGAAAATATTTGCTAGACAAACAAATCATCTTTCATGCTTCCAGCATATAAAGACACTTTGGAATAAAGGAAATGGAAGAAAGAGAAAGATACATGAAGACAAAAGCAATTAAATACAAAGCAAATACATGAAACCACAAAAAAGGAGATGAAATCATGTGACAATAAAGAAGAAACCAGCTGCCATCATTTAATGCAATAAGCAAACAAAGGTCAATTAAAATATGAATGCAAGGCATCACAAGAAAGGTTACCCTCTCAGAGCACCAGTCAAGCAACAAAATAGGAAAACTCATCAAGAAGAGCAAGTTTGGAGCACTTGGTCAAAGTAACAGAAAAAGGCAACAAAAAGAAAAACTCTTCAAGGAAGAAAATCTCGGCCACATCTAGAAGAAGAAAGGAAATTAACAAAGAGCATGGAAGAAGAAAATCAAGATGGAGGGATACTATTATACTCAAATCTCTTTGATAAAGGAAGATAAGGAACGAAAATAAAAATATAAGATGCCATCAAGAACTAGAATCAAGATGAGACATTCAAATCCTCAAATCAAATTTAAAGTAGCAAGCTTCATGGAAGAGTAAAATCCAATATTGAAAGTAAGAGTACAACGGCTAAAATTTTTGAAGACTCTAAGAAGGAAGAAGGACACCAATTAGCAATTGAAACTGTTCATCACACATGTGAGAAATACCTTTAGATTAATTCTTCTGATTTTATTCTTTACCTTATGAAAATTGATAAAAAGCCAAAGAGAAAAAGAAAGCACCAAAGGTAAAATATCTACTCTTCAAGAGAGTATTTTTTTTTATCTATTATTATTTTTTAGATCATTTTTTATGAGTGAGTGAAAACTATTTCTTATAATTGGTGATAAGTTTGAAAACCACTATATTCGTAGTGAGTAGTAAAATCACTTGTTTCTGGTGAACAAGTAAAATCAAGTTGTAAGATATTGTTTGATTAAGTAGAGAAAAATTCTTTAGGAATCAAGGAGATTAAATATAGGTTTTCTATTGAGGTTGGATTAAGATAAATTACTAATTTCATTCTCATTCCCTTACTGTTCTTTAACTTTTAATTTCGGATATGGTACATACTAATTTTAAGGTACCTTAAATTTTTCATATATTTCAAAAGTTTTAAGGGATCTAATTTTACAAAATTATTATTTTAAATATTTTTTACAAAAAAATTTAAATTTTTATATTCTGTACCAATTAACCGTCATGTTTAACTTTCATATTCCTTACTTTACAACAATTGTGCCTAGACTCAAAATGAAACAGAAAATACAAGAATTGTGCTTTTTCCTTAACCTTAAACTTGAATGATTAGTTATAATATTAACAATTAAAATAAAAACATAAAAATGCAATTGAATTGAATTTTAAATTTTTGAAAATTTCAAAAAGACTTTTAATTTCTTATGAAAACCATAAATTTAATTATCATTCTAATTTCAAAGTCTTTGTATTTTGACTGAATTAATTATAAATGTCGGCATTTCACAACCAAATAAGCAGTGTGAAAATTAAAATGGGGGCCCCATGTCAGGGAGGTTTAAGTTGACTTTATGGTTGCTTAATTAAATTTTGGTGGTTTAATTAAATAAATCAACATTAGTGGCTTAATTAAATAAGTGGTTAATTATTGACGTTCAATAGTCTTTTTAAATGGCTAAAAACTAAATTTTATTTCTCTATCATGCAAATTAAATTTTAGATAAATTATTTTTTATTCTCTTTTAAAATATCTTAATCATATGATTATTATTATTATAAAAATATACACATATTTTTTTTAGAAATTAAAAAATTTTATAATTTAATCTAATTTTAAATTTAACATTAAATAAATTATTTATATTTTTAAAATATTTTTTATAAAAAATAAAAATTTATGAAACTTAAATTATTTATTCATTCATTCTCTTAATAATATTGATGCAGAAAAAAAAATAAAAAAATAATAAATAATTTTTACAATTTTTACAATTTTTTATAATAAATACTAAGCAACTTTACATATTCTAGCATATTGAATAATTTTTTTAAAATTTTTATAATTAATAATAAAAAATTTTAAATATTTTTACTAGTTATTTCAAACATATAAATAATTTAGTTAAATTTAAATTTAAAATTAAATTAAGTTAAGTTATAATATATTTTTAACTTTAAAAATTTTTTTTATATATTTTCATAATAAAAAATATCATCTTGTAGTTAAGCCATATTTTATATAAAGTAATTTACTCTAAATTTTATTTTTGGAGACATTGTGAATCCATGGCATGCAACTAAGACGAAAAAAAGAGTGGTCGTGTGAGTTAGTGCGACTTGATGATTTTTTTTTTTTTTTTTGTATTTCAAGTGTGGACTTTGAGAAGGTAGATTCCATCCTAGGATTTTTAATTTTTAATTTTTAATTTTTTTAATTTTTTTTAATTTTTAATATTAATAAATTATTTTTTATATCATATTTTTTAAAAAAGAAATTATATTTTTTAAAAATTTTTATACTTCCAAAATAAATAGTATCAAAAAAATTATAAATGAATAGTATAAAAATATTTTTAAAAAATTATATGATTTAAACATTAATTAATTAATATTAAAAAATAAAAAAATATGATATTTAAATACCAGAATTAATGATGCAACCTAAAAAATAAGGATGCAGCATAGCAACCTTTGAGAATAGCCAAACTTTTTTTATTATTTTTTATTCTTATTAGTAAAAGTTTGTTCACTATCTCCAAATTCTAACAATTATAAACCCAGAAAATCAATCTAAATTAGGAAAACAAATATGGAACGCCCAATAAGCTCCCTAGTTTTCCACTTAACTTTTCTTTTCTTAAATTTCCTTCTTTGACAAGAGTCGCATTACAGTAGCAGTTACAGTCTGCAAACACAAGGGACGATAGGAATTTTTGTTTACAAAAGTAACTTAAATAGATTTAGTTACTTCTATAATTTCATCCATTATTTAAATTTTTTTATATATTGCAATGTTAAAAAATAAATTTAAAACCTAAAAACTACTCGAATCTATTTCATCACACATTCAATTATTTAAATTAGTTTCTGTAAATTAAGTTTTTGCAATATTGTTTGGATCCATGTCTGAATTATCTAAAATGTAGTTAATGTGATAGATATATAAATTGTACTGACAAATAATTAAGCAAATAATTTTTTTGGCCACGTTATCATTACATACGAATTGGTTGAGAAAACTTTTGAAAATAATTTAGGACAGGTTACTTAAAAATAAAATAATATTATTTACGGGCTATATCTATTTATAATTACCTTATAAATTAAAACAATTTTACTTAAATAGTTTTTCTTCATACAGAAATTGTTACATCGTTTATAAAATAAGCGTAAGTTAAAGTCACATTTGCTCCAAAGTTTGAATTAAGTTTCAAATTAATCATATTTTATTTGTATTAATTAAATCTTACACATTTTAAGAGAAAAATTTATATCAATTAACCTCCCTTATATTTATCTTATATATACACTCAATTCCCTTATATTTTAAAAACTTATACAACACTTTTTTATACTTTAAAAATAAGTTACTACTAAATCTAATAACTAAAAAATAAATAAAATAACTTAAATGCCCTAAAAAGTTATGAAACTTGTGGTAGAAACTTCCTTACACTTTAAAAATAACTTACTACTAAACTCAATAGCTAATAAATAAAAAATATTATTAAAAGAGAGGTCAAATTATGGTTAAAAGATAACATAATTCATAGTAATTATGGTTAAAAGATAACATAATTCATAGTATGTTAATTTCATAAACGCCACAAAAAATAATAATAAGTACTAGTAGTTTACTTTTTTATGTTATTTATATATATCTTGTCTTACGTATTTGATTTAATTTTTAAGTATAGCAACTTTTAGTTATTTGTAATTAGAAGTGATTTGTTCTTGTTTTCTTACATTTCTCTTATTACATTTGCTAAAATAATGTAGTTTTTTTTTCTCTTCTTATTTGTTCAAAATTTATAAAGCGTTCTTTAAAATTCATCCATGAAATTTTAATAACATTAAAAAAAATTTAACAAAACACCTCAAAAAATATTATCATATCAAGAACATAAAAAATGACATATAGTATATTTGATTGAAAAATGATATTATATTTGAATTTTTAATAGGCTTCATATTCTTTGATTGAAAATTTTCAAAAATATCACGTAATATATGAAGTCTCTTCAAACTTCAACTTTAATTGTATATTATAGTTAATAGTGTAAAAGAAAGGTTTATAAAATTTAATTTTAAAGGATTTTTTAATTTAAAAATCAATTAATAAATTCTGAATTTACTCTTTAAGCGATGGTCTTTATTTTTTGGGATTTTTTCTTGCCCCGCGAGAGTATCCGATTCTTACATATCTGTTTGTAGTGTTTCGTGAGCACGATCATATTTTCACTCTGATCAGAGTTGCCTTCTTGTTAATTTTTGTGCTCTATTGTTATGGTGGGTGGTAAGATGGAGTTGTTTGCTAGTCAAACTTGACTCTTTGATAGTTACTTTTTCTGTTTTGGTTATCAGTGTGAAACATGGAATTTGGAATCCTTTGTCCTTCATTTTACAATCTTTTTTTTTTTTGAAGCTTTCATTTTGTTTGTTTTTAGCACAGTTGACATGTTTGGTATTGTGTTCTCTAGATGTTTTTTTATCAGTTTGATAAATTGAGGTTTGCATTGATGCCTCAAGGGTCATTTGCCTGATTGCTGGTATAATCATGTAGTTAGGGGTTCAGGGTCTTTTTAAACAAAGGGTCATCATAGTTACTGTCGTGCCCTACCAAAATCAAGGAGATGAAAATGTTATGATTGTAGGTTTTTGTCACCATGTGAGGCTGTTTGGAGGATAACTATTGAAATTCACAGGTGGAGAGGTTATCCTTTCTTCTACCATATCAACATGTTGTGTTTCAAGATGTTGTTGAAAGATCAAGGGGGGGACTTGTTGGGAAAAATGGACTTGGCACTTAAAGAATCGTCAGAGCATTGGCTTCATATTGTGGAAGATGATGACACCGTAGATACGGGTGAGTACATGCAATGGTACCAGAATATTAGTCGTAGATATATTGGAAGAGTTACGTCATCTCTGGAATCATAGTATCAGAGAACAGTAAGTCTCTGCTTAATTATCATTGTTTTATCTTTTACTTGAATGTAGCTATGTATACCTGACTACTACATACTTTTTCAGGTTACTGTAATGAGGGAAATTGCAAACATAGCAGATATAGTCTCAACAGAAGGGTTGGATTCTTATAATAGAGATTTGCTTGATGAGGTTAAAAATATTGTGCATAAATGTTTAATGGAGCAGTTTGAAGATTTTCCAAAGGAGAAAATGAGAAAGTAGGGAAGTCGAAACGGAGGCAAAAGGATTATCCGACCATGGAGTATGAATAGTATGGGACTAGATAACAGTCACTGAGGCTATTTCTGACTTTAGCTTGATGATATTTATAACTCAAGGTTGGAAAAGGACGCAAGATATATTACTAAAGTCCACTGCAAGAACATAACCCTACAGAAGAGGATGACATGTTGCTCATTTGGTTACAAAGACCATGAAGATCAGACATTTGAACGCAGATAGGATCCTGTTAGTAAGTAGCAACTGTAAATCTTCATTTGGTTACTTTGTTGTAGGAATTTGTGTTTTATTATTATAGGTGTTACTCATCTATATTTTGCTTGAAGCTTGTGATGCTGTATTTTTTGGGCCATCGCAGCTTTTGATGCTGGATAGTGGTTGTACCTTTCTGATATTAGTTTTTGAGGGGTAATTCTATCCTACAGCCACAACTTGAGTAACCAAGTCTCAGTCAACCGAAACACTGAGTGGAAAATTTCTTTTGAGATAACAAAGAAAAGCTGTGTAATGTTACTGTACGCATTTGGAAAGTATAAATTGTTGCAAAAAGAAGGGTTATACCTCGTGTTATTGCCTTATGGGGGCATTTTAGTAGCTGCTTCAATGGCTTTCCTTATATGAAGACATCACCCTTTTCTTTATATTTTTGGATTTAACAATTGATAAAACTAATGGTTACTTAAAAAATAAATAATGCTGATACATTCTCCAAAGAATAAACTATAACATGAACTCATTCTTACTGATTTTAAGACCGAGAGATAGACTGAAACTCTGACCAATTTGTGTTCTGAAAAAACTTTACTTTCCTACATTTAACTTCACCGCAGCACCACTGAAATATGGAATCAACAATAATGGACATAGAAATGGATTTCCAAAGAGAAAGGAGCCAAAGTGCGGCAGACATGAGGAACTAAGTAAATCAAAGTAAATCAGTTTCAGTCATAGCTTACTCCACGCAAGGGACAGTTCATCTTCATACTATATCACAATTCCCAAAGCGTCTAGTATTAGAAGCATAAAAAACTCGACTTCCTGGGTAACAAACATTAACTTCTCCAAAATTGTTGTGTACTACGGGCCTCATGTATAACTGCTGATGCCCCTTATCTGAGCAGGTAGTGCAACTATGTGTCAGTTTAGTCTCTGCTTCCTATTTTATTTTACTTTATGAAGACACAAAACTCGCCATATAGACCGGAATAGCTAAATCATTCCTATGGTACTATTTTATTTTACTTTTTCTTTTGTTATAAGAAACATTTATTTTAAAGATAAATGCCTAACAATCTGCCACTTGTTTTTACTTAAAAATAAGATATCAATATATTATATGTACTTTTTGGATAAAGAAGATATATTACGTGCAATAGATAAAGCAATGTCTTCAATTTTTACATAGCAATAAACATACCACAGGCACATGACAAAGCGCCATTGAACATTTGACCATATATGTATGTTCTCAGTTTATAAGAATGACATCCAGGGCAGGACAGCTTCACTGCTTCATTACCACACAAGTCCTGCAAAAAAGACAGTCCATCAAAAGAAAATGAAATTGAAAAAAAAAAAGTGCTATTGGCAAAATAACTACAACAATTGAAATATACTGCTTCCAAGAATAGAGAAAAAGAAAAATAATTCTGCCCAGATCAACGCAATTAACTACAAACACAGTACTTACTGTTATATGTTGCGACTTTCACCCATAAAGAATACCAGTAAAGTTCTTTGAGAAAAGACCTGTTCATGGGAATGAGTCCAAAAGAAATCAAAGTCTAATTTTGTAAAAAAAAAAAAAAAGGATTACAACAACATATCAATAGAGTTAAATATATCAAAAAATAACCCATTATTACTTAAAAACAAAATGGATATTTTGTTCTTAGAGGATAATGACAGTTGGCTAGTGCAGCTGTCAGTTTATCAGAGTTAAAAAAGCATAATTAATAGATAAGATGTTAAGAGAGAAAAAGTGGTTCTACCTCCTCTTGGTTCTCATTAGCAGATTTATAACTTCAAATCCAATAGTCTAAGTAGTAAGTCATCAATATTCTGAGATTTGTTGGATTTAGTAGGCAACTCCAACTCAAATGCTTGGGGAACACGTTGAAGCATACAAGATTCCTTCAATTTCTTTGTTGGAGGGAGTTGTTGTTGCTCATCAATATCCCGACGCCTCTTTGTTCTTGTACCCAACTCCAACTCCAATTCTGAGTCAGCATATACTGGGCAGACTCCACATGCTTTGATCAAGCCATCATGTTCGAACGTCACACCAAACACATCATAAGTAAAAACAAAGAATTGAAATGAAAGCTTTGGGTTATAAATGGTGCCCTCATTATTTCCTCTTCTTTTAACTCTTTCTAATATGCTTTGAGATAACAATTGTTCATAGTATAAGAGAACATGATCCGAATTCAATTCTGGTAAACTTTCATGGCTATTCCAACATCCGACATATTTATCTTCCATGTAGCATTCGTATTCAAAGTAGCATGGACCCTCCTCATTATAGGTGAATTGAGAACAAACTATTGAGAAAATGAAACCCAACAAGTTGTCAAAAGGAGGAGCAAGTTCAATAGTTATGGGAGCATCTGTTGTTCCTTTATATCTGAACCACTCTGGAACTCTGCTTCCTGGGTAACAAACTTCATATCTTTCATAATTCTTAAATACTGGTTGTTTCAATGAGAAATACCTGCAAAGTGAATGGATAATGCATTTAACAGAGTCATATATAGTCTTAGAAGTTGGTAAAGTGAATACTCACTCCAATTGTTTGCAGTTACTGGCTATTAAATATTTAATGGATGGTGGAAGTTCTGGAAGAGACCGAAGACTCGTGCAATTGTTCAAGTCAATGTAATATAGCACTGAAAGATGCTTGATGCTAGAAGGCAAGCTCTTGACACCGCTTCCATTTAGGCGTAATGTGTTTAAAGATGATAAGGCACTGATATTGTCAGGGAGTTCATACAAGTTACTACATCCTTCCAAAACTAGTTCTCTTAAAGAACGCAAGGCATCAAATAAGATGTGTAGCTTCGGTTTGTCAATTATTTGTCCGCAATTCTCAATATGAAGCTCCTTAAGAGATTTTAAGCAGCATAACTCATTTATTGGAAGATTTTCAAGACTTGAACAATCCAGATGAAGGCATCTAAGTTTGATAAGACGAGCTATTGATGGAAGATTCTCCAATGAAAATTCCTTCTGACTTGAGCCATTTAAAGAGAGGTGCCTAAGAGATTTTAAGTGGGTCTCACTTTTAAGACTCTTAAGCTTTTTGCACTTAGCTAAATTCAAAGAAACCAGCGAGTGGAGAGATAGGATAGATGGATGCACATTATACAAACTTTCACAATTAAAGAGATCCACCAATTGAAGATTCTGCGCCTTAGAGAAATTAGGCAGCTCCATTAATTGTTTGCATCCACTAAGGTCTATTTCGCTTAAATTGACTAACTCCTGTAACAATAAAAAGAGAAAGTTAATTTGGGAAAGCCCTTAAATTTCAATAAAAATTTGAAACATACGTTTATATATATATATATATATATACCTGCACTCCATCCCAAAGCTTTGTAACATGGCTACTCCGCATACGAAGTTTAACAAGTTTCTCAACAGGAAAAGTTGATGGCAGAGACTCCAAAGGATATCTATCCCATTGAAAGTACCTTAATTTATCAGAAAAAAATTCGAGGCCCGAAGGAAGATTCACATTATATGATGTCGGGTTCCATTCATGGCAATAGAATTTGAGAAATCTTAAATTAGTCATCTTTTTAAAAGTGTCAACATTCCAGTGTACATCTCTACCTTTAGGCACATCTAATATAATACCTTCAATTGCATCGGTACCCTGAAAAACAAAAAAAATTAGAATACAAATAAACAAACAATATCATTCTATTTTCCACTTAGGCACATGCAATATGGTACTAGCTGTATTTTTCACTAAGACACATTTTGTTAGAAAAGTAAATGGTTCTTTTGCTCACCTTGTTATTTCTCAATACATGATAGATTTCTTCAGGATCCCATAATCGGCTGCGTCTTCCAGGTTCTTTGAGACTCTCTTGACGAATAATTTCCCAACCCATTTCCTGTATTAAGTCATGCATCCACACTTTGTTGAACCAGTCAATAGTTATAAGAGCATTATCTAGAAGGGTTCTTAAGCCAATGCTTGCATGGAAGCCGTAGCTGTCTAAAAGTGTTATTACAAGTTCTTTATGCTCACTCTTCAAAAAGCATGCAATGTCCAAAAATATTTCTCTCTCTTCATCATTTAATCTATTGTAGCTGAATTTTAATACTTTTTGCACATCTTCATGGGGAGTCTTTTTAAGTTTTATCAATGCACTTTGCCATTCTTCTTTAGTTTTGGAATAAAGAAATGAACCCAAGACTATTAAAGCTAGTGGAATGCCCTTGGCATAATCAACTGCCCTCTCTGATAGTTGTTCAAATCCAATTTCTGAGTTGTATTTATGGAAGGCTTTTAAGCAGAAAAGCTTCATGGATTCATGATAGTTCAATGCCATGGCCTTGTATATTTTGTTAACTCTTCCAATAAGCAAATGCTTATCCCTTGTTGTTATAATGACTCTACTTCCTGGTCCCAAGCAATCACATTCTCTAGCCAGATATTCTAATTGCTCTGATTTATTTACATCATCAAGCACAATGAAGACTTTTTTACTACTGAGCCTTCTCATAACAAATGTGGATCCTAAAACTTTAGGCGTGCTGCCATGAAGATTTTCTTCCTTTAGTAGCTCCAAGATAAGTTTATCACGTATATAACTTATTCCATGCTTTTCTGATTCTTCCCTTACATTTTCCACAAAACAACAACTCTCAAATTGGGAAACAAGCTTGGAAAATACAGCCTTAGCCATGGTTGTCTTACCTATCCCACCCATGCCCCAAATTCCAATTATAGGGACATTTTCCAGCAACAATTCAATATGATTACAGTTTTCCTCAATTCCAACAAGACCTTTTAAAGCACTTGGATACCTATGATCCAATTTTCGCAAAATGTCATTGACAATATTCTGAATGAGTTCAGATTCATCCCTAGCATATAAAATAATAGTTAACCAAAAAAAAGAAGAAATAATGTATCACAAGAAAAGAGATTAAATAAAAGTAAATAAACAATTTATTAATAAATAAATAAAATTCTTGCTGGGAAGGAAAAAAATAAAAATTGTTAATTGTTAAGCATTAATTCAAATATTCATTTGAAAAATAGAACACTTACCTAAAGTTCTGAGAGTCCCAGCCAGCTAAATTGGCAATTTCAAAAAG
>JASKGM010062574.1:0-17571 GCA_034509205.1 Ceratonia siliqua
AATAAAATTTATGTTAAAATGATACTTTTCACAAACAATGTTGTTAACATTCATTCTCTTATTAAATTATAACAATTGTGAAAGAAAAATAACGAAAAAAAAAGGAGAAAAGCAATATTTGTAAAACAAGAAACTTATGATTTTGTTTTATTTTGTATGAAGTATATTTTATACTTTCACCCCCATCATTTTGACTGGGTATTTTGTTTTCCATTTAAATTGTGGTTCATTCACCTTTATAATTATTATTTAATGTTCAATCAATTCACTTGAGTTAAAAGTAAAAATAACCAAAATTTTCACTATTGTTTAGACTTTTTTAATATGTTTTGCCATAAAGTTCTTGCAGGAAAGTATAGAGAAAAAAAAACTATACCTCTAAAGAAGCAAAATAGATTAAGGTTAATGAATTAGGTGGATCATAAATCTTATATTGCAGAAAAAAAAAGTACCTATAAATACATTGCATTTAGACTATTTCTATCATTTTTTAAATAAATAAAAAATTAATTGGCCCATCAGGTTGGCCAACCCATTCGGGCCACGGGCCACATCGGGCTGGGCCAAAAAAGCCCAATTTTTTTCAGGCTAGTATTTTGCTAGTCCAGCCCTATTATTTTTTGGGCTGAGCCAATTTTGCCACCTCTAGGTATATTGAAGTTCATTGATTATAAAATATTTAAGGATCACCCAAAGATTGATCAGTTGATTTTATAATCTATGAATATATCGTGGTTGATTGATATACTTGATTAGATATGTTTAGTATACCCAAAATAGCAAACATGTCTAGTTGGAGTATATATAATTGCCAATTATGTGAAATTAAAATTAAGCATCGATTATGTTTATTGTTATACATTGTTGTATCACCCAAAGAAGAACTTCAATGTATATTAATGTATGTCAGGATTTGTCTGAATCTGTATTATGTGTTCAAGTTTATGTCTCAAAGCATTATATGTACTTTACAACTTCTGTTTCTGTTTCCCTTCATTCGCAAGCTGCATCTATTATAAAGTTTAATGGGCTCAATTTCTTTGAGTGGTATGAACAAATCTAGTTCCACTTAGGTATTCTGGATCTTGATTTAGCACTCCTGAATGAGAAACTAGCTGCTATTACTGATTCTAGCAGTGATGAGCAAAGGTCTTTCCATAAGGCTTGGGAAAGATCAAATAGACTCAGCCTAATGTTCATGCGAATGACAGTAGCAAACAACATCAAGTCCACAACTCCCAAGACTGAAAATGCTAAGGAATTCTTGAAATTTGTAGAAAGTAGTTCCTAATCTAACTTTCCAGATAAGTCACTTGCCAGAACATTAATGGGTACTATAACCACCAGGTTTGATGGCTCACGTACCATGCATGAGCATGTCACTGAAATGTCAAATATAGCAGCAAGATTAAGACCCATGGGAATGGAAATGAGTGAAACCTTCCTTGTATAATTCATCATAAACTCCTTGCCTTCTAAATATGGTCCATTCCAAATCAATTAAAACACCATTAAAGACAAATGGAATGTGAATGAATTGCAAATTATGCTTATTCAAGAGGAGGCAAGGCTTAAGAAACAAGGAATTCACTCAATTAATCTCATAGGTCAGCAAGAAGCTGAAAAGAAACATGGAAAGAATGGGAAGGGCAACAAAAAAGGACGATATAATCTTAATGTGTCATCTGCCCCAATCCACAAGAAGGAGCACAAGGATGATAAGTGTCATTTCTGCAGAAAGCCTAGACACTATCAGAAAGATTGCCTAAAACATAAGGCGTGGTACAAAAAGAAATGTGAGCCTAGTGCTTTCATATGTTTCGAATCAAACTTAGCAGAAGTTCCTTATAATACTTGGTGGATTGATTACGGTCGTACCACTAATGTTTCTAATACAATGTAGGGATTCCTTACGACCTAAACCATAAATCTAAATGAAAAGTTTGTCTTCATGGGAAACCGAGTCAAAGCTCCAATTGAAGCCATTGTAACCTATCGTTTAATTTTAGACACTGGACATCATTTAGACATTTTCCAAACCCTTTATGTACCTTCTGTTTCTAGGAATTTAGTTTCCTTGTCTAAACTTGATGTGGCTAGATACTCCTTTAAGTTTGGGAATGGATGTTTCAGTTGTTTAAGCAAAATCATCTCATTGGTTCTGGTGTTTTTTGTGATGGTTTATACAAATTATAGCTAAATAACCTTTTGTTGAAACTCTATTAACCTTGCATCATAATATTGTAACTAAATGTGGTTTAGTAAATGAAAGTTCTGCTTACTTGTGGCATAAACGTTTGGGTTATATATCCAAAGAAAGAATACAAAGATTAGTAAAGAATGAAATCATTCCTGATTTAGATTTTTCTGATCTTGTTATTTGTGTGGATTGTATCAAAGGAAAACAAATAAACCACACAATTAAGAAATCAGCCACAAGAAGCACACAGCTTCTTGTGATCATACACATTGTTATATGTGGTCCTTTTGAAGTTCCATCTTTTGGTGGAGAAAAATATTTTATCATCCTCATTGATGATTTTTCATGTTATCGCTACGTCTATTTATTGCATGAAAAATCTCAGTCAGTAAACATCCTAGAGGTGTTTATTAATAAGGTTGAAAGGCAAATAGACAGAAAGGTGAAAATTATCATATTTGATAGAGGTGGTGAATATTATGGAAAGTATGGAGAAACTAAACAATGATTCAGTTCATTTTCTAAATTCCTCGAAAAGCGTGGCATATACACTCAATACATGATGCTAGGTAAACTGCAACAGAATGGTGTTGCAGAAAGACAAAATCATACTTTAATGGAAATGGTTAGGAGTATAATGAGTCATTCATCTTTACCTTTGTCACTGTGGATATATGCTTTAAAGACTGCCATGTTTTTGTTAAACAAGGTTCCTAGTAAGGTAGTTCCAAAGGCTCCTTTTGAATATTGGACTGGCAGGAAACCCAGTTTAAGGCACCTGCATGTTTGGGGTTGCCTGGCAAAAGTAAGAATTTATAATCCATATAAAAAGAAATTGGACTCAAGAACAACCATTGATTTTTTCATTGGTTATCTAGAAAAATCAAAAGGGTATAGATTTTATTGTCCCGCCATAGTACGAGAATTGTTGAAACTGGAAATGCTAGGTTCATAGAAAATAGCGACATTGGTGGGAGTATAGAACCACACAAAGTGGAAATTCAAGAAGTTAGGGTACAAATACCTATACCCATAACCTCTTTTAAGGTTTTTGTTCCTACAGTTATTGAACATTTTGATAACTTGCAAGAACAACAAATGAATGACCCAACCCCTAATAATGAAATTGTTGCTAATGAACCTACAGTGGGTGAACCACATGAAGTAGCATTAAGAAGATCTCAAAGGCAAAGAAAATAAGCTATTCTGATGATTATGTGGCTTATCTACAAGAGTTAGAATTTGACTTAGAAATTAATGAAGATCTAATTTCATTTTCACAAGCCATAAATAGTATTAATTCCACTAAGTGGTTAGATGCCATGAAAGAATAGATGATATTGATGGATCACAACGAAGTCTGGGATCTCATTGAATTGCTAGAAAGATGTAAAAGGGTTGGTTGCAAATGGGTCTTTAAGACCAAATGAGACTCTAATGGCAATATTGAATGATATAAAGCTAGACTTGTTGTCAAAGGTTTTACTCAGATAGATGGCATTGACTACAGGGAGACCTTGGACTCATTTAGAGTCATTATGGCATTGGTGGCTCATTATGACTTAGAGCTACCCTAAATGGATGCGATAATCGCTTTTTTAAATGGAAATTTAGAGGAGAAAGTTTACATGGACTAACCAGAAGGTTTTTCAGTTCAAGGAAAGGAACACATGGTGTGTAAACTCAAAAAGTCAATATATGGACTTAAACAGGCTTCTCTCCAATGGTATCTTAAGTTCAATTATATTGTTGCTTCCTTTGGATTTAAGGAAAACATTGTTGATTGTTGTATATATCTAAAAGTTAGTTGGAGCAAGTTCATATTTTTTATTTTGTATGTTGACGATATCTTGCTTTCTACTAATGATCTTTGCTTATTGCATGAGACCAAGAAATTTCTCTCTGAGAACTTTGAAATGAAAAATATAGGTGAGGCATCCTATGTGATTGGAATTGAAATATTCCGTGATAACTCACAAGGATTGTTGGGGTTGTCTCATGAAGTATATATTAATAAAGTTTTAGAGAGATTGAAGATGGAAAAGTTGCAAGTGTTGTTCCAATTTAGAAATGAGGTAAATTCAGCATTATGCAATGCCCAGAGAATGAATTAGAATGCACATAAATGGAAAAGATTCCTTATGCATCCATTATTGGGAGTTTGATTTATGATCATACTTGTACCAGGCTAGACATCAATTTTGCTGTCGAAATGCTGGGCAAGTATCAAAGTAATCATGGATTAGATCATTGGAAAGCTGCAAAGAAAGTATTTAGATACTTGCAAGGGACGAAAGATCACATGCTCACTTATAGAAGATCCGATCACCTTGAGGTGATGGGATATTTAGATTCAAACTCTGCCGGATGTGTGGATACCAGAAAATCTACATTTGGCTATTTATTTCTTTTAGCTAGAGGAGTCATCTCCTGGAAAAGTGCAAGCAGTATGTCATTGCTGCATCCACTACAAAAGCTGAGTTTGTGGCATGCTTTAAGGCCACTGTTCATGGTTTATGGTTGCAGAACTTTATTTCAGGAGTTGGAATTGTCGACAAACGACAGTATTGCCAAGCGCTAAAAATTTATTGTGATAATTCCGCAGCATTCTTCTTCTCTAAAAACGACAAGTATTCAAAGGGTGTTAAACATATGGAATTAAAATACTTTTTCGTTAAAGAAGTTCATAAACAAAGAGTGTTAATTGAACATATTAGCACCAATCATATGATTGTGGATCCGTTGACAAAAGAGTTGCCACCAAAGACATTTAAGGAATATGTCGAAAGAATGGGCATTATATAAAACCATTATTGATATTATGTTAACGTTTTATATTCTTATGGATTTGACACTCTAAGCTCATTTAACTATTATTTCTGATACATTAATAGATCTTGTTTCTTATCGTTGGTATATACATGAATGAATTATGTGAATATAACAGGATTTGTCTCTAAAAAGACATTATTGTTAGACCATTATGGTGAATCTCATTACAAGTCATGTTAAGTTTGAAACTAATATCGTGATACATAAAAGGGATTATGTCAAATTAATGACATACAACCGCCATGATCCTTATTAGTTTTATGCTTAATGATGAATTATGGTTTGATCAATATATTGATCGATTTAGCTTATACTATGCATATGTTTATTATTAAACCATGACATTGAATTATGTCACATGGACCAAGTGGGATAATGTTAGACAATTTTATTTAATTATGGCCCACATAACTATTACTGGATAAATAAAAGATAATTATGGTTTAATAATATTAAGTTCTAAATTCATATTAGTCAATTAAGGAGATATTTTCTAAATAACTATTCCTGTTGATAGAACATGAAAACAACTGAAACTCTTAAGACCTGATTCTCTCTCTACCTATAAAAGATACATTTCACTCCATCAGAATGTACATCAAATTCAAAGGGGCTAAGAGAGAGAAACCCAAGTCTTCTTCTTTAACAGTTTCTAAAGTCTTTCATCAAGATTTAATTATGGATCAAGGTACGCTTTCTTGATTAATTATTCTTGTGAAATTTTATTTTGTTCTAAGATCTTGGTATTATTGCTATGCAAAATTAGAGATTGATTTACATAAATAAATTAAAGAATTTGCTTACATATATATGATCTATATTTCTAAGATCATTTTTATGAACAATGAATAATGGGTTTTACGTTAATATAGATGGGCTTCGAAGATGTGGGAGGAGTTGCAAACATAGGCGGATCAATTACCTCCGAACTGACATAAAACAGGAAAGTTGGAGGAAGATCGGACCATTATTCAACTCCATGCTTTTCTTGGAAACAAGTCAATTAACTTTCATTTTGTTTATTTTGCACTTTCTCTTTTCTTAAACTCATCGTCTCCCTATTTGCTCAGCAGCAAAGTAGAAGAAGGAAAGAGAGAAGAAGTATAGGAAAGGAGAGAGAATTTTTTTTTTAATTTGAAAGAAGTGTGTTTGTGACGTAGCAAAATCCTGATGCTTCAAATGAATGGACAGTCATAATTTAATAAATATGATCCTATTATGCAGTCTACATGTACATCAATCTGCCACCTAGGTGTCATGTCATTATTTTCTGTTAGATTGCTTAACGATGTTAGTTTCGGTGATATTAATGATACATTTTTAAAACATAAGAGACAATATTAAAACCTCACAAATATAAGGGACAAGATTGAAATATTCATAAAACATAATGGACAAAATCAATACTTTAGCCCATTTTAAAAGTATTAGGATTATCCTAATAAAGAATTTCAAATGAAACATCGATTCAAATTTCTTGCTTTTGAAATTTTATGAAATTTTAAGGTTTTTGGTATATTATATAAGGAAATGGAGCCTGAAAATAATGTTTCTTTTGGGTTATATAGTAGAAAATATTTTTTATTGTTTAGTATATTGCATATGAAAATGTTTCCTGTTATTTAAATTGGAAGCTGTAACCGTCTTAAAACTAGGAGTATGTTTGAGTTTGGATTAGGGACCCAATCCAAATATTAGGTCCCAGTAAAAGTTAAAATTAAAATGAGAACGAAGACTGTTAAATGGTTAGGAATTGACTTTGATATAATAAAATACGACTTTTGCATTCAAAGTAGTAATCTATTAATTATATCAAAATAATTAAAAGTTTAAAACTCAAAATAAACTTTAAGAATTTAATTATTTTGAGACACTCATAAGGTAAAAATAATAATAAATATATCTTTTCCTAACATGTAGAATTTAAAACTTTGTATAACAATATGTAACAAATATACAAGTAAAATATTTCAATCTCCTTTTTATTTTGTCGATCTTACACATATTTCTACTTCATTTTTAAACCCTACACAAACCTCTTTTATATTTTTAAAACAAATTACACATAACTCTAATTTAAAAAAAAAAATTAGTTAATGGTTAAAAAATATATACATAATTTTTTACCTTTTCAACCTCTGTCAAGCACCATGAGAAGAAAATAAAAGAACTTTTTATACTTCGCTATTTTCATTCCTTTTTTTTTTCATTTCATATTTTATTTTTCAAGTTTAGAAAATATATTTATAGTAATTAACAATCTAAGAAAAAGTTCCAAACTTCAGTAACTATCTGTTGGCTCTATGGATTCACCAAGAAACTTGGCTCATGCAGATTCTGCCATGGCTATAACCTTAGTTTCCAAACGTTGAAGGGTTGTACTTTAGTCAATGAAATTTTAAAAAAAAAATTCTATAGCATTGAAACAAAATTTTAAAATCGAAGGGAGATATGTGTAAGATCAGTAAAATAGAAGAGAGTTGAAAGTTTACTCTAAATAGATATTGAAGAGAAAATTTGGATTGCCCTCCCATTTTTAGTGAATGGAATATTTATTGGGATCTTAATTTCACATATAGTGGAAAACGAAAATGAAAAGCTAGCCTATCTATAACATTTTAGTTTCTTTTCAAATTTTCATTTAAAGTTTGTCAATCTTTCAATACCTTTTTCATACAAATTACATACTGCGCAGCTATAAAAGGATGTGTAAATGAAAGGTTATGTTTCATACTTATATTAATTATCTTGATAAGGGTATATTTGAAAACATTCTTTAGCATTGAAAAATAAAATTTTAAGTAAATTATTTTCTCATTTTTTAAAAGATATCTTAATTACACGACCATTTATTCTATTATAAAAATAAACATAGCTCTCCCTTCTTCTATTCAACTAAATTTCGTTAAGAATATTTTAAAAAAAATACTTAAATTTCATTAAAATTAATTTTTTTTAAATTGTGAATCATCATAATGCTTTCTGATTTTTCTTCTTTTTTTTCTTCTCCATTGATGGAAATGTTAGTCCAAGAGGTGAGAAGAGCAGCAAGATTCTATCCACATCTGACAAAACCAATAACCACCCACTGTTGGAGGACACTGCATGAGAAGAAACTCGAAAGCTTGGTTTGGAGCGGCTGCGTGAAGAATAAGAAGGGGAGTCTTTCAACCAGCCATCCTAAAGACGGGTGATATTCCAAGCCGCGCTACTCTACAGTCCCATTTTGGGTAAGTCCGAATTTATTAATTTTTTTAATATTAATTAATTTTTTTATGTCATATATTTTTTAAAAAAAATTTTTTTAATTTTTTTAATTTTTATATATTATTTATTCATAATTTTTTTATACTAGTCATGCATAAATAAAAAATTTAAAAATAATTCAAAATATTTTAAAAATATTTTTAAAAAATATATAACATAACAAATAATTAATTAATACTAAAAAATAAAAAAAGTCAGAACAAAACACACAAAAATAAAAAAAGCGGTGCATCATCCTTACTCTACAGCCTCATTGAGGCTGTAGGATAGAATTCTCCTATATTCTAATTATAGTCATTCGTTTATTTTTGAACAATCATGATTTGTTTGACAAAATACACATAATTTATGAGAGGTTTGTGTTTTTTAATTTTTAAGAGATGTTTATGTCTACTTTCATAATAAAGAGGAAGATTGTGTGATTATTGTATTTTTCATGAAAGGGAGGAATAATTTACTCTAAAATTTTCACCCATAAAACTGAGATGATTATTTGTTAATATTTGATGACATAAACAACAAAAAAGGACTGAAAAATGCAACAATGAGAATGATTTTGAAAATAGCTTACCCGGGAATGGCATGGTGATTCCCTTCTATGCTGGGAAGATGTTACGTGAGACATAGAAGGAGAAAGGATGAAATGGAAATAATTCTGTTTATTTTGAGTTAAATTCTTACTTCTTTTTCCCTCCTAATTCAGAGATAAAGGAGAACAACTTTGCCTTTATTTTAAAAGCTTGTATGATTTATCATTTTATCCTTCAATTAAATTCAAAAAAATTGTTATATTATAATTTTAAACATATATTGTTTTACTTATATATCTCATTAATCATTCGAACAATGAGAAATTTTTAACATACAATATACTGTTGGGATAAGTAATAAAAAAAATTTAAAACATTTAAAACAACATTTTAAAAATCGGTTCAAACTGTGACCCAAATAAACTTTTAAGTCATGAATGAATCAGTCGAACTGTTAATTAAATTGAATAACGTCATATTTATATTAAAATAATTTTTAAATGATACATAATAAAAATATATAATGTAAATATATATATTGTAAATAATAGATTATTGAAAATTTTGTATTTTTTTACCATAATCTTTAGTTATCATTGTATTCTCTTTCTTAATCTATTAATTGTAACACATTATACCATAAACTATCACAATTTAATTAAATTACCTCATACCATTTAATTAAGTGTTAAAATTAATAATTTTAGTTAACATGAACTAGTTACATAATTAAAAAATTTTGATAAAAATAAAAAATAAATTTATTATGTAAAATGATACAAATATTCTAAAAATAAATAAATAAAATTTTTAATTAACTTTTATTTTTATTCATAAAAATTAAAGTTAATTAAAATTTTTGTATGATATTTGTATTATTTTACCTAATAAAGTTATATTTTTTATTTTTATTAAATTTTTTTAATTACATAACTAACTCATATTAACTAAAATAGTTAATTTTAACATTCAATTAAATGATGAAAGTAATTTAATTAAATTATGATAATTTAAAATATAATATGTTACAATTAATAAATTAAAAAAGAAATTACAATAACAACTAATTTGATTATAACATTTTTATTAGGAAAAATTATTATCCAATGACACTAAATTCCCACATAATATCCAACTAAATTCCCACGTAATATCCCATTGATACCATATCTTATATGATGTTAAAGTATTACTCATAATTTTTTTTTATCCTATATAAAAAATAATTATTGTTATAAAATTATTTATTAATTGGAGAATGTAAGGTTAACTACCTAAAAAAACTTCACCAAAGTTTTGTCCTTTCATAAGTTTAGAGAATTGAATAGCTGTTGCATTTCAAATTTTATGAAATTTTAAATACATCATCTAAACACAACCAACCTTGGGAAAATGGGAAAGGTAATTTTAGACAAGTATGTTCTGTGCTTATTCCTCATTGAACCTTGCAATTTAGCACAAAAGAACGCAAAAAGTCGTAACACAATCAACTTCATACATATACACACGTGCTGCAGTTCAACACAGAATTTGAGCAGTCAGTCTTACATGGCAACTCACTGGGTTACCAATAATACCAATCTGGCCAGCTCTGCCTTTTTTGGGTCAATTCTTCCATAGTTCTAGCTTCCCCTATAAGTAGAGAATGAGAATGGTGAAAGCAACAGAGGAACATGAAAATGTTGCCTTTTCTGCGACTCCCGGATTTCAAACACAACAGATACATAAGGAAAGAAACCATTTGGGTTGTATTTCCCTGTGTTAAAACTTATCCTGTATATCCCTGGATTCACATCGTCAACTATGCTCAACAATTGACCACTTCGGCCATCCAAATCTGTAATTGAAGACCCTTGAAATACCCAGCTGCCACTATCTGTCCCTCCAAATGTTGGACGAGGTTGGCTGCTTTTCCACATTTCCAGAAGTACCTCAACGCCAGCAGCTGGAGAACCCCGAGAAACATCCAACACATGAGCAGTAATAGGGGGACGGGTTCGAGTAGGAGTTTGAATTGATTTTCCTGTTGAACCCTCCAAAGCAGCATTCAGATGCCCACCTATAATGCTTAAACGATCTTCTAATGCTAAGAATAAAAAATCAAAATAGGCAGGGAAAAGGTAAAAAGAATTATATGACTTAGAAAGGTAATGTAAAACCGTGAAAGAGGTTGAATTGGATAAGCATATCGAGTAAATTAATGTTTGTCTTCCAAATATATCACTTTTCTCAATTAAGTCCCTTGAAGTTAAATCTTATCAATTTAGTCCTCCAAAAACCAATTTCACTTCAATTTTGTCCTTGTGTGAGCTTGAATCTGTGATTAACCAATAACCAACAAAAGTACTGATAAGGACCAACAGAGGATGTAAATTGCTTGCACTTATTTATACTATATTTCTTTTACATGTCTAAAATTTTGGCAATTCTTAATTATTTAAGCTAATGAAGGGACAGAATTAAAATAAATTTGATTTTTGAAAGACTAAATTCAGAGGATTTAACTCCAATTCAATTGAGAAAAGAAATATTTTTATAGGGCCAAATCATTAATTTACTCAAAAATAAAAATAAAAATAGGAAGGCCTTCCGCAATAAATGGCACAACATTTTCATTTTGCAATTTTCCAAAGAAGAGTTCAAAGCAAAATATTATTATTGACGTTATCTGGATTGGACAATAGTGTAACCAAAAAGGAAAAACAGAAGCAGGCTAAATTCAGAGACCAAAACAGCAAATAGCAACCAACAATCATTGAAGGAGAAAGAGAAAGGTGGACTACACACAAGCAAGCAAAAGAGTTACGAGAAAGCAAGGCTCCACCAACATAAGTAAATGCCGTATAACAAACAGCACTCTTAGTCCACTTAGCATAATGCAAAAGGTACAAATTATGTTTCTTTAAGCAGATATTAATACATATAATAGAAAGGCTTAATTGTTAAACACTCCTCCAAGTTTGAGGCATTTTTGGAAAGACCCTTTCAAGTTCTAATTGATTTAACCATAAACTATATACTTCTAAATTTAGTCAACTGGCCTATTTTACTCTTTTGTTCATAGAGTAAGCAATATATGACAATCACATTATTCTAACACATCAGATAATAATATATCATTTAAGACAAAAACATCAGTATTATAGCATAAGGATGAATGTAAGAAAAAATTAGTTTTTCTTTTCTTTTTTTTCAAAGCGAAACACTAATATTTGATTTTACTACTACTATTTCAAAAGTTACGACGGTGGGAGTTAAATGGGAGATGACATATTACTTTTTAATCTGTAAAGAATTCAAGTAAAATTTATGTACTACTGATTTTTAAAATGGAGAGCTCATTTTATTAAAAGAGACTCTAAATTTAACTGAGGTTTTGACATTTTAACCAAATAGAAAATATGACAAAGAACATAAGAGTACCTTCTGCGTTTTTTGAAACAATAGTGGGATACTTGTCAGTCGTAGAAGAAATATTTGCTCTCATTGAAAAGAGCTTTACAAGGCGTAATTCTGTTATTTTCATTTGCTCCTGAGCTGCAATCTCAAATTCAACTAGTGGCCTGTTTGGATAACGTCGCTGCACAGAGCAAAATAAACAGTGATTAACATTTAACTGTGAAGCTCAAATTCAACAAGCATTTGCACTACATAACTTTTGCTTCAAATTGCAGGAAATTAGAATCCCATTATCATTAAATAAATATACCGTAGACAAACGATGGAAAGTTAGTTGACAACAAGCCTTGCAGAAAGTATATATTTCCCGTAACAAACATTTGAAATCTGATATAAGAACTTCAAGTAAAGGCATTTTGGACATATTACGTTTCAGTGATTGGCAAAAGGTTTCAAATTAAAATAAGTGATAGCAACTGAACACATAAATCCTCTTCTTGGATGTAGCATAATACTTTGTTGGTGAAAATACATTTAATAATTAATGCATACTTGTGAAGACACTTAAGCACAATAACTGCAAATTATGTAAAATCAAAGACAAACAGCAGACATGCACCCTGAAGAACAAGCATACTCTATAAATCATTAAACTATGCTGAAACTTAATTACTTCTTCCTTATAAGCCTTATACACCACTGAACCGCCACCACAACAGGTCAGAGTTTTTCTCTTTTCTTTCGTCTTTACATACACAAATTGCTTCCCTTCCCATATCCTATGGTATTTCTAAGATACTCAATGACTCCACTTGCATTTAGACTAGTCATATGCCATGTAAATATCTCATATAGGTTCATGGTTGTTTCTCCCACAAAAGTCATCAACCAGGTTTCTTTATCTTCTTTAAACATATATTTTTTTTTTCACCACAATTTGGCCCAAAAATCCTATAGCAATCGCAGAAGCTGGTAAAGCTCCCCCAACCCTGACCATCTGAACTCCTAGAAGAAGGTCCTTGTTTTCCAACATATTCCTTTTATCCCTCATGGTTGTTAACCTCTAGAGTTAACTTACAAACTCAGACAAATTTAAGAGTTAGGTGAGGAAAACGTGTTAACTCACACATAAACTCATAAATTCAAGATGAGTCTACGAGTTTATGAAACACAAGCAATTGGGCTTCCTCTTTTTGTTTTCTGAATCTCAGATCACTAACCCAAGTTTCTGTCATTACCCTAGCCCATAAATAAAGAAAAATACAACTTGAGAAATTTTAATCAACCCTCATGTTGCAAAACACAGCAAGCCTCTTTGATCCTCAAGCTGCAGCTCTGCTTCATTCAACCAGCAAACCTAGCTCATCATTTGAAAATATTTGTTGAATTTTCACTTTTAAATTGTAATGTTACAGTTATGTTATATATCTATTTTATTTTTATTATGAAATAAAGACTCTTGTCATTTGTTACCCAACACTTGGATATTGATTTATGTACAATTGATATGTTATTGCCTTTTTTTTTTTTTAACTTTTTCCCATTTTATACTGCATTTTAAGTATTTTTTAACAAGGGTATATATATTTCATTAGTTATTTATTAAAGTACATAAACTCGTATTTGAGTTTGAGTCGCTCCTCTCTCAAGTGTACTTAAACTTGCGAGTTTGACAATTCTGCTTACTATCATAAGACTCCAATGTAATTAAAATTAATGCAAGAAAAAAGCCATGAAGCATAAACTATTATATACAGAATTAAAAAAAAAATCAACATTTTGGTTTAGATCTCATATTTGAGGATGACAGTGATATATTTCATTTATGATATTTAAGTTTGATAAGCCGTTAGCAAGCATCATTTAGTTTTCTTTAGTTTAAATTCTATCTTGGAATTCTTTGCAATTCACATTCATAGACTGCATTTGGACATAAGTATCTTGCTTCTTTAGTCTTAACTACGAACTTTTCAGTCATTTTTCGATCATTCATTCCAATTAAAGAATTTAAATAATAATTAAGGGCATCTAACTAATAAAGAAACCCCCAATGAACCTTTTAACATGCATGCCTACTTTATTTCCCAAAATAACCCATTGGAATTTGCATGGTTAGTTTCCAAAGTGCAAGTTTCTATGACATAGGGCAAGCATGAAATTTAGCAAATAACAATATTACCATAATCTTATCTTTAGCCACACCAAACACCAATTTCTCCTTTCCTTTAAAAATTTCCTTTTTTTTTCCCCACTTCAGATCTGATCTACACTTTCAAAACTTAAGACTTTTTCACAAGCCAAGCCTTACCCAGCAAATCAATTAATCTAATTTCCCAAATTCTCCCAAAAAAGTTCTTAGGAATTATTTTTCATGGGTAGTTCAAAGCCAAAAACAGTATTGTATCAAATTCAATACTGAAATATATAGATCCTGCATCACACTCTCAAGCTCACCATTCTAAGAGAACTATGCCCTTTTTTCTTTTTCAGGGGAGAAATTTAAGGTCATCGAAAAGCAAAGCAGTAATTCATCCACATAGACAATTAACTCTAAATAGACAGAATTTAAAAGGGAAAACAGAAGTGATTAAAAGAAAACAGAATACAATAACCAATTAAAGATACAATCAACGTGGAATTATTAATTCCAATTTACCTTCAGTTCAGCCAGTATCTCATCGGAACTTCTCCCAGATGCACATATGATAAATATAAACCCAAACTTTTGCCTATACCGTGCATTCCATTCAGATAGTTCCTACAAAGGCCAAATGAACCATGTTTAGGTGACTGTCTTTTATTTATAAATTGCAAAAGAATCACTTAATCGTGCAAGGATCCCCTTCAAAACTATAACCAATAAATAATTATTTGTCCAATTAACTAAATGAAGCAGCAAGTGCAGATGTTAAAGTGAAACCATATCAATATTTCATAAAAAATCACTATTCTTGTTTGGTAAATACTGATTGACCCTGCATTCACAAATTCTCTGAAGTAATCTGATAGCAGATATCAATTTCCATATATTCAAGGAAATGGACACAGTCATTAGAGTTGCTTCTAGCTTTTGAATGACAGCGAGAAGCAAACCTGTAAGCTAGAATTGGTAGCAGTTGCTAAAGCAGTTGATTGCTCTCCCTTACTCCACCTGCAAAACAGTGTTTCAGACAAATTACTATCCCTATTATTATAGTGTTTATGCTATCCCCCGGCCTCCCCTTCCCCCAAGGTCTTTTTCTTCAATTATCAGAGGCAGGTAACAGGATAATGAAGGTTATTGACACCTAAAAGACTTGCACGAGATACAGGTGAAAAGGGAAAATAATGAAATCAACACATTCATGAAGAGAAAATTAGATGCATAAATCACTGCCATTTTCTCTTTTTCTTTTGCTTTGCTATTTGCTCCCAATGGCAGTCCTATTGTTCAAGTAGTTTACAAATTGAAAAGGAATTTGGTAGCCTTATCAGACTCCCTTTCTATAAATAAATTATGTTCAGAAAACAAAATGTTGCAAGAGCTCAAATGGGCTAGCCCCCTTGCTTAAAATCATCAAGCCATCAACCGTTTGCTACGAAAAGAAAGCATTTTCATTCTAACTGAAACCGATAGGAAATTAATAACATAAACGCAGGAAGCAGCAAATTAACTATAAATCCAGGTAAGACATCAGACAACCACATAATTCACTATTAGTTTGACCCATTTAACAACTACTAATAAAACGGCAACCTCAATCATCAAATGATGCAAAGTCTAATTTCTAACTCTAAGCGACGAAATAAAACACCACCTTCCCCAACAATCCCCCATGCCCAAAAATTAAAAGGACAGAAAAAAGAAGCAAATCTTAGTAATCATTCAAATTCTAAAATATGATGGAAAGAGCTAGTTAAAATTTGAGGAATTACTGAACTGTGCACTGGTGTTAGAGACTTGAGCAGAAGAATGGGTTTCTCCGATTGGAGGATGAGCTGAGAATGCCTCCAGCCATCCATTGACGTCAACCTTATTGAACCAAATGCCTCGGGCAGCAGATATAGCATCTTGGAAGGAAGAGAAAGGAGAAGCTAAAGCCATCTCTTTGGCGAATCTGGTGCTTCCACAGCATCCTAAGAAATCCTTCTCCTCAAAACCCAGTTCCATTATTGAAACACGAAATCTCTGTAGATCAAGAAAGGAAATTTGATTGCAAAGGATGATGATTTCAGGATCACCGATGTTTATGTTCCACTGGATGGACGGAGAGATGGTCACCGATGTTTAGAGGAGTACTGAACAGTCAATGAACATATCTCTTCTTTCCCGTCTTATCTCTTCTTTCCCGTGGGAATTGGGACTTCATGGAATAGAAATTCTTTGATCCTGGAGAAAATAAAATCATTCTCTCCAATTTTTTTTCATTTTGAGCAAATTATTTGTTTTGTGTATTTATTTTTACTCATTTTTTATATAATGAAATAATATTTTTTATAACTAATAATCACTTTTATAAAAAAAAAATACATGATAAATTTAATATTTATGAAACATCATATAAGAATTTAATATTTTATGAAACACTAAATAATAATTTATCCTTTCATTTTATCTCAAATAAATGATTCGTTTATTATTCTTTTAAAATTAAGCTATAGATGAATTATAGATATTTTGCCTTAATTAACTTTTTTTTTTTACGTTACAATTATTATTTTATTCATTTATACAAGTGGTTACATATTTCATTATATGACAATTAAATAAATTTGTGTAACTAAATAACTGTGACTGTAAAATATTTAAGAATACTATTTCTTAATTCTTAAAAATATATTTATTAATATTTAATACTCATCTTATTTTTCAAATGATACTTATTTTTTTATGAGGATAAAAAAGATTAATTTATCTTTATTTTTTATTTATCTATATTAAGAACAAATTAATTTTTTATATATTTTTAAAAAAAAATTACCAAATGTAAATGTATATACTACCCATCGTAATTTTTCCATTATCATTTGTTCTCAGTATCACGTACCTAGAGTTGGTAATCGGGTCGGCTTGGCCAAGCCCAGCTCGGCAGGTTCGGGTCAGCCCGTATTTACATCGAGCTGACATATTACTAACCCAACCCAGCCCATCGGGCCATCAGACTGGCCCAACTATAACTATAATTATTAATATTTTTTATTTAAATATAATTATAAGATTTTTTTATACTAAAAATACTAAAATAATAAATAAAATATGATATATATATATATAAAATTAATGTTATTGTTTTATATACTCAATTGTAACTTTTTAATTTTAATTTATTTAATAATAAAATTTATGTTAAAATGATACTTTTC
>JASKGM010062585.1:0-17569 GCA_034509205.1 Ceratonia siliqua
AAAGAACATGCAATTGCTTTAGGTGGGACTTGACAGGAATTCCTTGTCTCCATGCAATATCTGCTATTTGGAAGCATAGAGATGAGCTGGAATCCTATGTAGACTCATGTTACAGTAAAGAAATGTATTTAAAAGCATATGAGCCTATTATCTATCCTGTGCCAGATGAGAGGCAATGGCACCAAACACAATTGGAGATAGTTGTACCACCACAAGTAAAAAAACAGCCAGGGAGACCAAAAAAGCTAAGAAAGAGAGATCCTGATGAATCAAGAAATCCCTATAAAATGAGCAACAGAGGCCAAGTTATTAGATGCACAATTTGTAAAAAAGTGGGCCACAACACCAGGACTTGTAAAGATGAGGCTGCCAAGACTGCAAAGAAGAATGGAAAAGTTATTAATACAAGAGGGAACACAACACAAATTTCTACAAATTTCATTAATGTAAATGCTATAACCTTTATTGTTAATTCTGATATGCTTTATTACTTTTTACCTTAATATGTTAATGTTATAATGATGTAAGTTGATGCACAATAGGTACCTATCATGGAGATTGAAGCGTCCAAACAAGCAAGCAAAAGGAGATCAAGTGTAGGTGCAAGCAGAAAAAATGTAGCTCTACCTAATGAGCAGAGTGGACAAAGGACTATTACCAAGGGCCAATATGAAATTTCTAGCATTAGAAGGGGTAATGCATTAGAAGGAAGACTAGCTACTGTTATTCCACATCCTAGTCCAAGTCATGATGTTGTTCCAACAGTGGAAGCTGCTTTAAAGAAAATTTTTGAGAAGGAAAAGGCAAGGAGTGGGAAGGACCTTAACCAGCCAACACAAGTGGCTAGCATTCCTTGAGGATGAGGAGTTGGTTTCAGTAGAGGTTATGGAGAGTTTTGGATTAGAGAGGGGGAAACCTAGCTCCCATATGGCTAGGAAGGTTACCTGAAGACTGGCTGCTGGTTCTTCATTATTATCTTCTGGTTCTTGCTATTTTATCTGCTTGTTTTCGTTAGTCATTTTTGCTATTTACTTCTGGTGGTATTCAGCTTTTTATTTCCTTTCCTATTTATGCTTTGTGCATTCCATGTATTGTCTCTATTGTTTCAATTTGAACCCAGGTTGTTTAGGTGCATTTTAATCAATATAACAGTAGCTATTCAGTATTCTTGGGTGTTTTTCTGGTGTAAGAGTTTTGGGGTTCCATCAAGTGATTTCCAATTAACATATGTATACATGGATTGGATCCTAATCCAAGACAGTGAATAAATCTTCATTTTTGTTAAAACAGTCTAAGCTCCAAAGAAGATGAATAAATCTACATATCAATGCCCTTAAAAACAATTTTAACCATCTTTGTTAACCCATCCTAAAGTCAATTAATTTTGATTCGAGGTTTAACAAGTTTACCTTCATTTTTTTATTTAAAATAAAAGTTTACAATTCCTTTTCCCAAAAAAAAGTGAAAAGAAGAGTAAAATATTTTCCTTCGTTAACAAATATTAGAGAACATATTCCGGACTGAACGGATGTTTTATGTTAGAGGAAATGGTATGGTGAATCAACTTCAACAATTGGGAGCTTCCTCATCAATCTTCTCCGTGTTATATTGGAAGGGTCAATCTTCAAAATATCAAGCTTCCTCACCAATATTGTCTGATATCAAGAAGGCAAGATGGTAAAAAACGAAAGACTCAATCTGCATAAATTATCCAGACTGAACAGGAGATACGCTGTCTGAAAACATCAAGAAACTCTATTAAATGTTGCGGCATGAAGGTTCCTCCTGGGTGGCATAGCAGCGTCTATGCAGTTCTCATATCGGATTTCATTTCATATTCTGCTGTTATAAAATTATGGTTCAGTTTTCTAGATTATTCGAGACGTATGTAAACATGTAATTTGTATTAAAGAAGGAAGGTGGACCTTAATGATATACTGAATTACTCGTTCATCTTTTTGGTTTCTCTTTAATATAGAAATGTTCTATTAAACAATTCTGGAAACTCAATTGGTTGAGGGTGTTATGGTAAAAGGAAAATATAAGTAAAAATGAAAGTTAATTGAGAATTTTATTTTTTTGGATATTTGTGTCATTTTGTATAATAAATTAATTATTTTTTTTTCTATTAATTTTTTTAATTACATAATTAGCCCATGATAACTAAAATTGTTAAATTTAACATCTAATTAAACAATAAGTAGTAATTTGACTAAATTGTGACAAATTAGGGTGCAATGTGTTATAATTAATAGATTAGGAAGAACATTACAATAATAAGTAAACATTAAGGTGAAAAAATATAAAATTCCCTTTTTTGAAACTCGTTCAATATATATAGTGTAATCATTTTTACTTTTTATCAATTCTAATTTGGAAAACCATGAATTTGCAATTCGGATTAAATCATATTGAAAGTATTGATCATATTAGTTATTTATTTATTTTTAAATTTAATTATATTTATATACAAATAAAATAATAAAATATTCAATGTTTAAAAATAAATGAATGATATAAATTTATTAACTTAATGGGTTCTTGATGACGGGCACATGTTCTATCACTTCTATTTGCAGGCAAAGGGCTCTCAAGGATGACGAAGAAAAAGAAGATGAAAGTCCAATACAAACCTGTCTTGAATGAAAAGACAAAATCCTATTTGTTAGCTTTACGTCAATTATTAAAGCTAAACCTAATATATATACCCTCTTAAAGAAATATGCCGTACCAATGCTACCAATCAAGTGGACCAAGTATGGGGCAGAATAGCGACAAGTGCGATACAAAGGAAATGCATCAATATCCCTGCCTCCACTTTACTCGAGCAAGCCAAATGAAAGAAAAAAATAATAATTCGTGTTTATCTATATTCTAATATTCTATACCCAATGGCCATATCCTTCCCTTTCCTACTCAGCTTTGACAGCCCAACCCAAGGACTCGGAGGTTTTGTTCGGGTGTTGGTGCATCCCATGAGTAAATGTTATTGAAGTCAATAAATCTATGGAAAACCGATATTGTAACGGCGAGGGAGGATTCTCTGTTATGTAAGTTTCAGCCCTGAGAAGTGGAAGCCTTTGGGTTGTGAATCCGGACAACTCCAAAACCAGTTCAAGAAAGCGCAACTTCGATTTTAGCACTAACTTTGTCTTCTGATATCAAGAGCTGCAAATAAATCAACGCGGCGTCTATGCCTCAGAATTTTCTGCTATTTACGAATTTGTCTTGTTAGCTCTGTAGAACTATAAACTAAACGCTTCGAGTTCTGCTGTAGAGAATTGGTTCATTTAGGATAGGAAAAAGAGGAAAATGTGGGGTTTCGGCGGTAGGTTTTATTGGGAAAGAAATTTGATTTCCGACAAAGTTGAAGGGATAGTTGTGGTATTCGCATGGATGTCAAGTGAGGAGAAGCACTTAAATAGATACGTGGACCTCTACTCGTCTGTCGGATGGGATTCCCTCGTCTGCCATTCTCAATTTCTCAATATGTGAGTTCATATTTGCCCAATTGGGTAACCCCCGATTCTCTGGATCTCTTGTTAATTGCGAAGTTAACGATCAAATATCCACTTATATCTGATGTGTTTGACTTTGACTTTGACTTGGCCTGCATAAATGGCTGATTATTTTGGTACCTTAAAACACCACCATATATATTATTATCTTTGTTTGGAAATGAATCACTTATAGCTTCCAATGAGTCATTGATGATAATTGGAATTTGTACTGTCAACATTGCTAGTTTTGTAACCTGAAAATGTCATGGGTGCTGGTTGATAGTTCTTCCTACCTGGACATTGTCATGAATGTTGCTATATTTTAGCTCGCAACCCTACTATCCCATGGGCTTCTTGACGAATAAGAATAATTCCGCTTATGCGACCCATGTGTCACTCCAACAGCCAACAGGAATTACTATTCGACCCAATCCAAGAGAAATTATAGGTTGGGTTGTTTAGAACCATGAATTTAGTCAAACAAACACTACGAACAATTATCTTTCTTCATCGTGCAAATGCCATATTTTCTGAATCATTACATGTTAGCTTCTTGAAGTGTAGTGGGTAGGACCTTTGTCTTACAGGAATCTAAAGTAGAAAACTGGGTAATGTCACTGTTACTAGTATTTGAGTGATCATCATGTTGCTGCTTCTATCCATTTGATATATTTTCATATTGAGATGTTTGCCTGTAGTATGAAATATGAACTTTTGCCACATAAAGAGGGACCGCCCCTTTTTGGATGATAGGCACCCTTAACCTATGAACTAGAAAACCAAAGAGATGATATCTTTTGTTGGACGCATATGCATTCCCTAAAACAGCTCAAAGCTGCATTTGGCATAAGCCGCATAATGCTTGGATCAAAAGCACCAAAAGTCTTGATTAAACTTCTCACAAAACATTAACTGCAACATTTCTGCTCAAATAATTTTAAATCTTGATAGTTGTTCATTGCAGCGCTTAATAGCCACTTGCCACTTCATTCTGATATAAAAATCCTCTATTAGATTTTCTGTAAAATGTATAGCTTTCATTTAGAATCAATTACAGAAAATAGCATAATTGAAATCTCTGTTTAATTTTTAAAAATTTTACCTTTCTAGTTTGTGAGTGCATGTGGATGTAGTTAAGACTTAAAAAGACTAAGCTTGAGAGAGATGAGGTCATCAATTATGAAACTATATGCAAATGTCACTGTATACTTGATGTTGATTATAATGTTGCTATTTATTTCAGGTTCTTCCCCGAGAAAGCCACAGGCCTTGCTGTAAATATACTTAATGAACTAGTTAAGGTCAGTTTTTTACTGTTGTTCTCCATTTTCTGGGCCAATAAACCTTGATCCAAGTCGCCTAAGAACCTTTTCAATGAATTTTAATTGGTCTAAGATTTTCAGTTGAGACAAAGTAAGTCTTGATGATATGAGAAGCAAAATTGTAATATCTTTTCATGTTTTGTGTCTCACTTTGTGTAGTTCCTATATAAAATAGTTTGGAGTAAATTGCTAATGAATATTTTTTAATCTACTGTCAAAATTGTACATTTTTCTGAGTCCAGTTAAAAGTTGACCCATCAGTTGAAGCTTATGAATACTGTTTTTTGTTTTTCATTATGCAGGTGCTGACAGTTAGGCCTTTCCCCATAGTCTTTGCATCTTTTTCAGGTGGTGCAAAAGCTTGTATGCTCGAGGTTCTTCGGGTATTCGGTTCCGTACTTCCCCCTTCCATCTTCCTATTTTTCTTTTGGGAGTACATGTCAATGTTATTTTCTTTTTTGTTTTTTATAGTGATATAACTTTTCTATCTTATACTATAGAATCTCTGACTTCTGACAACTTAATTTCCTTTTGATCCAGATAATTGAGGGAAAATCTGAAGCACATTATATGGTACGTTTTCTTCCATTTGCAGTTGAGTGGATGCTTGAGTTAAATAGATTGCATAACTAGCACAGGGTCTTAATTTTTCTTAAATCATGTGAATCTGTGAAATGAAGTATACAAGATAGTGATTTTTATATATTCGATAAGTTAATTGATCCTCCCCTTTTACTAAGTATTTTGGTCATTTTCTTGTAACACGGATTTCTTTATCTTCGGAGGTGGTTTTTGTTCATTGTAACTTTTCTGCTCACTGATAGTTTAATGTGCTTTAAACCTATTTTCATGACACAGGTTGACTACCAGCTTGTTAGAGACTCTATTTCTGGCTTTATTTATGATTCGAGTCCAGTTGATTTTACCAGTGATTTGGGTGTTCGATTTCTTTTACACTCGTCTGTTTTAAAAATGTCGCATCCACCAAGGTTTGCTTCTTGGGTTGCAAATAGCATTGCATCTGGTCTTGATGCTATCTTCGTCAGCAGGTTTGAATCACAGCGTGCTGAGTATTGGCAAACTCTTTACTCTACCATTGTAAGCCATCTAGAATACACTACATTTAATCTTATCAAAATTTCTACACCTCTTTGTTTTTGTTGGGTCTCTTGAATTATTTGCTTATTGAATAATATTCTTTTGCAGAGGATGCAGGCTTCATATCTCATCTTTTGTTCAGAAAATGATGATCTTGCTCCTTTTCAAGTTATTTCAAGTTTTGTCCAACGACTAAAAGACCTTGGGGGCGATGTTAAACTGGTGAAATGGAGTGCCTCTCCTCATCTAGGCCAGTATCTATACTTATTTTGTGATAAGATCCTAGTTGACAGACAGATGCCTTGTTGAACTATGAATCTCCTATTGTGATTTTGTGCTTAAAGATATAGCAGCTATTATTAATATTTGTTTATATGAAGTTTGGCTGTCTAATATGACTAATCATTGTGTGAATATTTTGGTAATTCTTGCAGTGTAAACTATGGGTGCATGCCTTCTGGAATAGGCATTTTGATTCTTTGTCTTTTACAGCAAAATCTATTTTATGTATAAATTATTTTACATCAAATTAACATCTGGTAGAGACAAGCAACCTGCTGATTGAATTTTTTTCTGTTTTTGTCTGCTTTAACCAAACAACATTCTTTGAAAGAACAGTGTGTCATCTTGGTACAGTTGATACACTCCCCCTTAAGATCTGTATTTTAACTTCTAACACAAGTTTGGATGCTTGGATTTATCTCATATACTGAAGTCTGGATACATACATAATATGAACAGTTTTCTTTTCTTTTCTTTAAATCTTTGCAATCTAACAGATGATGGTATGATTCTTTCTGCTGTGTGTGTGCGTGCAAAATAAGAATGGTAATTCCTGATTTTTCATAGAACTGAAATAAGCATTGTAATTAGATTTTCCTGGTAATATTATTGTATTTACTTCTTGAATTTGTCACAGGTCATTATCCGTATCATCCGATTGATTACAAAGCTGCAGTGACTGTGATCCTTGGCAAAGCAGTTGCAAATTACACTGGCAGAAATAGACAAATTGAAAGCGAGAGACTGGGCATAGAGGGAACAAAAGATGAAATGTCAGATCCACTCTTTGAATTGGGAAAAGCAGCAGTGACTTCAACTAGTTTTCAGGGTTTTGCTCTTGCTCCCAATGATAATTTGTCGCCCAGTTCAATGGAGTATTACGAAGGTAAAGATGTTAGCTCTGTACCAGATGAGCGCAAGGAAGGTTTGATTCATTTACCGAGCCACCCAAGCATCAATGCTCAAGGGGTTCTTGGCCAAGTGCTGTTTGATATTTGTGTTCCCAAGAATGTTGAGGATTGGGATGTCAGGTCAAATTCCAAGAATGCACCATTATTTACTGGTAAAAGGAGGCCTGCTCCATTCAATCCTATGAAATGCATATGGCGCTCAAGGTTGTAGGATTGTTGACTGACAATGTTTCAGGATGAGTTTGACGGTGATGTTCTGTACAAAGGTTGACAGATTTACAAGGCCCAGAGATATTTATAGGGAACGTTTGGGATAATTTGTTGTCTCAAAAGTTGTTTTTTGTTTAAAGAGGATTTTTTTTTTAACTGATAGTAAGAAATTATTTTCAGAAGTATTATTTTAAAAATTAACAGAAATATTATTTATTTTTTAAGCATAAAAATATTACCTAATTTAATAAAAAAGAGAAATTTTTTTAAATAAATATATCTTTAAAATATTTTATAAATTTTTTAAAAATATTTTTATATGTCATTTCAATCATATTACATGTTAAAAAAATTTTTATATTTAAATACAAATCATATATTTTTTTAATAAAATTATTTTTATATAATTATATTTAAATATTAAATACTTATTTTTTTAAATAATTATTTTTATTTAAAATATCTGTTTAAAAATATAAACTTATACAAATTGTCCCCTAATACCTGAAATAACAGCCAATGGGTGAAATCTTACGTTTATTCTTCTATAAGCATTAAGCAGATTACAAAGTAATGGGGTTGAGCATCTAGCCTCTTTCTGGACATAAATTTTACAGCTACCTCACCGGAGAAAATATATTGACTTTTTATTGAGATCGCTGCTTGGAACTGTGTAACAAGAAATCAAGAATAAGGGGGAACTTACAGATGTAACATTCTTCCAACGAAGTTGACAAATTCTACCCGGACTATAGAAAGTAATGTTAATCACTTCTTCAGTGCTCACTATCAACATTTTTTACTGATTTTTTATTTCAATAAATTTTTTTTTATTTACAAGTGTTCTGCCATTCGGATTTTTTTTTTCCATATTCTGGAAATAAATAGATTCAGCTTTTTGAAAAAATTTGCGGATCATGTTCAAAAAAATAACTAATTTCGGTTGATAATGATTTACTCATTTATCCAACGGAGTATTTAACGACGTATTTTGCCCTCAGATCCCAAGACAAATTTTTGCTTTATTTTATGTATAGGACCTTTTTTTTGGAAAATTGTATAGGATTAGTGCATATATAGATTCAATCACGGATCATGTTTATAATCGTGGTTGTTCGTCAAAAATAAACATCTATGATTAATAACAAGAAAATATGTAAAGAGAAATTAAAAAAATATAAAATCATAACTATTTATATAAAAATTAAATGATCAATTGATGTGGGAATCCACTTCTTGTTGATTAAAGAGCAAAAGGAACATAAACAAATTACCAATAACCAAAAAAAAAAAAACAACAGAAACAACATGCAAAGGCAAAACCAGTAAAACCACCTGCAAGGCTCCAAGTCAACGACTGAGGCTGAACAGACTCCTGAGTTGAACTGCTAGAGGAACGACGGTGAAGTGGCTTCAAACTTCCAAGCAAGCGAAACGGAGAGACAATGAAGATACTGGTAACTGGCGCATCTGGTTACCTAGGGGGAAGGCTCTGTAACGCCCTGCTCCGAAAAGGGTACTCAGTTAGGGTCCTAGCACGGCCCACCAGTGATCTCTCCGCCCTTCCTACGCCTACCGACGCCGTAACTCTCGAAATCGTCTACGGTGATATCACCGACTATGCCTCAGTCCTCTCCGCCTGCTCCGGCTGCTACATCGTCTTCCATTTAGCCGCTCTGGTCGAGCCTTGGCTTCCCGATCCCTCTAAATTCTTCTCTGTAAGCACGCATCCATTCAATTTTCTGTCAATACGGTTCAGCCGAGCCCCTTCCCTTTCTGTCCAAAGAAAATTTCTTGTACAAGTTTCCATAAAAAAAGAAAGAGGGGCTTATAATCCTGTTAATTGAATCTGATACCTAGATAATTCTCTTCTAACTGTACTAGGTGAACCCCGGAGGATTGAAAAACGTGTTGGAGGCAGTGAAGGAGACAAAGACAGTGGAGAAAATCATTTACACATCGTCATTTTTCGCTCTGGGAACAACTGATGGAAGCATTGCCAATGAGAACAAAGTATTAAGAATTGGATTTTGTTATTTAGTTACGAGAGTTTTATTCTGAAGATGTTATGAGGTTTTCTGATTAGTATTTGTGTATTGGTTCTCAGAAATTCAATTGTAATTACAGGTCCATCACGAGAAATTTTTCTGCACGGAATATGAGAAATCAAAGGTTGCTGCCGATAAGATTGCGCTGCAAGCCGCGTCTGAGGGCATGCCAATAGTGATGGTTTATCCTGGGGTTATCTACGGGCCTGGCAAGGTCACGGCAGGAAATATTGTTGCTCGGCTGGTACTATGACTATTATCTTCACTCCAATTTTGGATGAAATTCATTTTACTCATGCTTGGTACAAAAATGAAGGGTGGTGAAAAACTAATGCATCTTAATTTCATTTTGTATCCTTTCACGCCCCTCTCTATTTCTTACTACTAGCTTTTCTTCCTACTGTTTTAGAATAAAAATTAGCTGATTATTTTCTCTTTTCATTATATTTTGCTATTTAGTATTGTCTAATTTACAAACTACCGGAATAAATACCATTCGGAATTGCTGTTCTAACCTCTGCTACACTTTTCAGATGATAGAACGCTTTAATGGACGATTACCTGGTTACATAGGCTATGGAAATGATAAATTTTCTTTCAGCCATGTTGATGACGTAGTGGAGGGGCACATTGCTGCAATGCAAAAAGGGCAACCTGGTAATCGGTATCTGCTAACGGGTGAAAATGCATCATTTAAGCATGTTTTTGATGTAGCTGCTGTCATCACTGATACTAAGAGACCAATACTTAATATCCCTTTGTGGGTAATTGAAGCATATGGCTGGTTGTCAGTTTTATTTTCTCGAATCACTGGAAAGCTTCCCCTTATCAGCCCACCAGTAAGCTCTATATAGCCTCTATTGTTTTAACATTTTCCGGGTGTTTATATGGTGTGATGTGTATAATATGTCTGGAAAGAAATTATGATGATTTTGTTTTTGTTTTTTTATTTCTTCCTTCTAAATAGGTCCTAACCAAGTATATGGCATTCTTACTGGACTTATTTTTTAGCAATTTAGGCCCTTGTCCTTTCGGCTTTTTTTTTGGGTTCTCGACTTTTTATGGCTATGTTCTAATCTCTGCCATTCAATCTTGGCTCAGACGGTGCATGTTTTAAGGCATCGGTGGGAGTATTCCTGCGACAAAGCCAAACAGGAGCTAGATTATCGACCCAGAAGCTTGAAAGAAGGACTAGCAGAGGTGCTACTCTGGTTGAAGAACTTGGGCTCCATAAGCTATTAGTGTGAAATTCTAAATACTCTGTTGAGCCTGAAGCTTTTGCAAGTTGAAAGTGTGAACGGTTTTTCTCACTTGGTTGATTGGCAATTACAAGATCCGTATCACATTTACTCTTCTATAGAACTACGACAGTAATCAAAAGATACTTTTTGACTTTTTGTAGAGGGAATAAGAATTTTAGAACTCTTTTTTCAATGACAGGTTAATCTATTCTTATAAATAATTTTTATAATGTCTTATAAAATTTTTTTTAACCATTCATCAATTAGTAAAATGAGATAAGAAAAGTAATAATCAGCAATTGAAAAACGAGATTATACGTATGTGTAGCCAAAAAAGATTAATACAGATCATGTCATGTCCAATTATTATTATTATTATTTTGGTGGAGTCATGCCAATTATTTAAGTGCTTATATTTGAAACCTTTATTATTGAAAAAAAAAAAAAAGATTTGACGCGGAAAGACGATCAATGATGAATCAACTCTACACGAGGGGGGGCCGTCTTACCCCCAGAAAACATCTAAATGCCTAGCACCGCGGGGTTAGCTCTTGGGACAGATTGTTACGCGACATTACCTTCTTAATCAATTATAAACTATGGAATGTATTCTACGCAAAAAAGAAAGGGTGTACAGGGAACATAAAACAAAGTGGTATGTGTTGTGTTGTATGCTTGCATCCGATAGGAAATCAGTGATACCATGGCTTGGCCTGCCAAGATGGTGGGAAGCTAGCCATCGACTGCTTAGGGTATTTGAGCAGCCATTACTATATGGCAGCACAGAAGTCTCTGTCTGGTAGAAACACCAGAGAAATGTATACCCCATTCTCTAAAGATGGTGCCGGCTAAACTATCATACAATGAGGCGGCCGCTAAGATTGGAGGAGAACATGAAGAGGGTGGCCTTTTATTATCCACGATTTTAGTCTGCTGTTTTATTGCAGATGAAGCATAAGAAATTAGGTTGTCGTAAACTTGTGAGGAGGTCCAGCGTTGTCGCAAACATGCCCGCCCGTGTTACAAAGAAATGAGCTATTTTGATGGATTAAGTTTTTAATCCCCTGCAAGTTGTCACTTTCCATCTCATAATCTCAATAACTGATGTGGCTAATTGCATTGTGGTTTTCTACTTCTGACAAGTGGTTATTGATCGCGTGACAATACCTATAGTAAGGTACACTGGTCCAAACTTTCATTTTTTAGATATATAATGATCTATTTAAAATTTTCTTCATGTATAGAACTTCTTCAGATCAGCATATATATGTTGCTTGATTTTATGTGAGTTAACTTAGTTATGTCCTTTCGATTAGAGGATCCCAGTAGCTAGTGCTTTCTGCATGAAAGTATATGCCTTAAAAACACCTAAACCGTGCTCAGCTGGGCAGTGTTACCTCAGTACTGTACAAGTGTGTTGACTTTAAATTTTGATGAAGAAACAAAAACACAAAAGGTAAAAAGAAGTCAAACTAATTTAGTTGTGTAAATTTTGATTAGGTGGAAGAAAAAGAAATTGAGGCTAAAAAGACAAAATAAATGTAGACCACAACAAGACTAAACTCACCGTGTCTGAATGTGTATCAGCTGTGAAGCAATATGCAAATGAGAATATCAAGACATAATCAATGCTACTCAGACAACATGATGGAGCAATACAGTTCACGGATTTTAACTTTTTGAAAATAAAAAGTTCATTTAAAAAAGAGAAAAAGGTGAAGGAAGTATCATAAACACATAGGAGCATAATAAGGAAAGTTTTAAAGAAAAGTCTCGGTCAGATTTCATGAAAAACCCACAATGAAAGAATCAAGAAGGAGGAAATACTACATATTTGAAAGAAGAAATTTTGGAGGAAAGAAATCATCAAGATTAGCTTTGCTTGATGGAGGATCGAAAAAGGAATGTAGTATCTAGAAAATACAGAGGAAACAGTAACGGATAGTTCTTTGAAACTTATAAAAAATAAGTTGAAGTAAAAGAGAAAAACATCGAAGCTATGTAAATATTTCTGTGAGAACACATTTAAGCTAAGTTTATCTAGTCTTGTATTTCCTGTGAGATGTTGTATGAGAAAAAAAGAGTATTGTGATCATAAAAGACATTTCTTATCTACTATAAAAGAGAGTCATTTCTCCTATCTCAAATTCTGATTTTTGTAATTAGTGGTAAGTTTAAAAATTACTATGTTTGTGATTAGTAGTCAATACAATTTATTAATGATGAACAAGAAAAATCAGGAGTGTAAAAGTTGTTTAATTAGTGGTGAGAAATTTCTTGAGAGTCAAGGGGATTAAATGTAAATCGCACGTGAGCTTGAACCATAATAAATTTGTTGTATTCTTTCCTATCTCTTAAATTTTTTAAGTTTAATTTTTGATTCAACAAAAAATGATTTTGAGACACCTTCCCCTCTTGTTACATTTTCACTTTCAAAGTGGACCAGTTTCTTTCCAGGCTTAGACAAATGGCAATTTGTTTATATCCAGCAAATTATAGAGGGCTAATCATGTTGGCAATCTTTGACGAAGGGCTTTCCACTCCGATTCTGAAGGGCAAACCTTCAAAGTGGGACAAAGAAATTACTTTGATAGATGATCATGAGGATGAGTATTCTACGATATATTTACCCCAGAAACAGGACACGGTGGTGGATGAAAAGGTGTCTCAGTTGCCCATAACTTAGCTGATGGGGACGCATTAATTTTTCAGTTAATCGTACAGCTTCTATGTGATTAAAAATTCATTATTGACTCATCTAAGCTATAGTGGCTTGTGATGAAAAATCATAGTCCTCGACCCTTTTTTTCTTAGAAAATTTATTTAGTCCATGTACTTCTGTGTCTACTGTTTTACACACCATTATAGTTGCTGATTTTTCTTCGCTGTTGCCTGATTCCTTTGCTATCCACACGGCTACGAAGTACGAATATAACATACGTTGGCTGCTAAAATTTTTCTTCAGGTCTACATTGTTAAAATGAACAGTCCTGCAGAGGGCAAACAGCTGCAACGAATTGCGGTTGGGAGGTTGGAGCCAGCCAATTCAATTTAGGTAATCTTTACTTGGTAAACATTTTCAATTTTAATTGCATCCTGGGTTTGACATAATTCTATTATTTTGAATATAATTTTACTTTCCTTGGTAATCATCAGCTCAGAATAGCTTCAAGTTGGAATAAATGTAAATGACCCGATCGGTTCAGTGTTCAGGACTTCAGGTACTCTAGATACTGTATGTAGTTTATTATCTCTAATCGGCTTTGTCACTTTGGGGGATTATAGACAGAAGTGCCATAGCATGTAGATTTCCGACTAGGCTTCAGGTCGATATAGTTTCTGAAGTACATTTATTCCCTTTAACAGGAATTTCATAGAATAGTTTAACGGGAATTTCATAGAATAGTGAACGAATTTCTTAGTTGCTTCCAAGGCCTAGGTGCACTAAACTTGGTTGCTTCAATGCAACCTGCCCATCACATTCTGTATGGTTCTTTTGCTGTAGCAAATAGTTATATATATAGTCCTGAAGAGACATGTGGGTCTGTGTGTGTCCAAGAAGCCTAGTAGGTCCATTTTGTCTTCAATTGAGCTTTTTCTTGTTTGCCTATACTTTTATCTTGTCTGCCTCCTGAATATCTGAAACTTCGTTCTGTTTCAGTTTTAATCCTGATTTTTACTGCTATCTTGCTTCGGCAATTTTCTGGGATACTACCAGACTAACATCAAAGTGCAATTTTTATTTTGGGCCACTCCTCCCTCTCATAAATCTCCTATTTTCCCACTGGTAAGAGGTTATATAGTTGAATTTCTGTCCTGGGTTCAGTTCTTCATTGTCTTGCTTCGGTTTGGCTGATGTATGATGTTTTCTCCTAGTCCTACATATGAACTCTTCTGTATATATCCCTTGACAGACTTTCTATTTGATGATCTATTGTTCAATCCTTACCTAGTTACTTATTCTTAATTATTTTTTTCCTTTCTAAATGAATCTTGCCAGTGGAGACAGTAAATATACAGGTTGGAATTGAACATATGCAGGAGGGTTTGTGCTTTTGTTGACTTGACCTAAATCCCAAACGCCTGGTTAACCAGGAATCGACCTGGTGGCATGGGTCGACCTGTCAAGACCATTAATGTGTGTGGATGTAATTATTGACGTGTTTTGAGTTGACAAGTTCCAACTTCCAAGTTCTATCACCCTGCAGCTGCATGGGATGTTCTTGCAAGACATGACAAGTAGAACTTAATTGCTGTTTGGATTTGGCGTTAATGCTGGGAATTAAATAGGACCCATTGATTTGCGTATGCGCCCAAGGTTCAGCTAAGTATAATGGGGGGACACGAGCTACGTTGTTTTACGCGTATTTGACTTATTAAATATTAGAATTTTTAGTACAAATTGCGATAATAAATTATGCAAATATGAAAAATTTTAATTATTATTTATATTGTTAACTCTCACTCTATATATAAACATTGATATCTAATATTTATTCTGATGCAATATGGTTGAGTTTTGTTTGAAAGCACAGCTTGCTTGCAAGGTGGATGTTTACAGCTGGCAAAAACATGTAAAACAAGTCCTTTGGGCTTAGTAGAGCATCTCATATTCTCATACTCAGCTTGCTATGCTCTGGATGAGCCATTAGTACTTTCACGCGGTGTTTGTCCTTTAGCCACCAGCTGTAGATATACTTAAGCCGTCACGCGCCTGGGTTGTCCCAATCAAACTCCCCCCAAAAATAACAATCCGTTCTTTGTCCGTTCCTATTTGGCTGTGATCTGTACGCGCACCACGTGCAGAGATGAGGCCGGCACTCGTTCTGAGAGATAACTGGCGCCGATAATCGCGGGCTCCTTCATATTCGGGGTCCCTCGGGGCCATGCCCCACGCTCAGGCCTATTACTATATTTCTCAGTTATATCCATTGATCAGGCTATACATTATTGGTATATATGAACATGCGAGAATTATCAGAAGGATTGGCAAACTAAATTTATGTTTATGAAATATAAGATTAGTTATTCAATTTAAAAGTGTAATTTTTTGAAGTTTTCTTTGATTGAAATTAGCTTAAATATAACATAAATGATAAAAAATATTTAATTATATATACAACTAAATTTGTTTATTAAAATTGAAAATATAATTAATTTGTTTTACAGGTTAGTTCTGCCTATGCTACGATTACGAACAATCGAACATGAAATGTGATTTCAATGCCCAATAACTAACGCTTCCGCGGCAAAAAGACAGTGATAATGACGAGGTCTATGGCGTAGGATTTACACTGTCGCTGGCTCGTAAATGGCTCGCAGCGCCGAGTGAAGGAAACGAAGCGTTTTGCCATGTCATCATCTTTATTTTTTTTTCTCGACAGAAAAAGGAGACAGACAAAGAGATGGTTCATTTGCGCTTTATTCTCTCTCTCCTCAGAGGCTTCCTCCATCAACAATGGAATTTTTGCAGGACGCAGGGATCCGAGTTTTTCGATCACAGTGAGCAGTGGAATTCAGTGTATCCCCATATTTTCAAGCGTGATCAACATTCTTACCCTTTCCTTCTTTCTGTAAATCTCTTCCCCTTTCCTTTTCTTTCTCCCATATCTTTTTTGTCTTCCATGATTTTGCTATCCACTTTCCGATTTTGTGAACTCATTGATTAGGATTCCGTTTATAATGTTGATCCCAAGCTTTGCTATCCTAATTGTATGACTAGGATTTTTGTAAAATATTCCTCATTGTCGTACTTTCAGAAATTTTATTCTGATCGATCAACGTTGTTCTATGATTTTCATTTCCAGGCAATTTGTATTAATAATGTCTTTTGGTTTTATAATTCATAGCACCTGATTATATACATTAGGATCTTTTGTGTCGTTGTTTGGATAATCCGTTGATTTCAGATGTATACGATGAGTGAATGCTCGATGAGAATTGAAATTGGGGGAAAAAGGAAACAGTATTAAGATGTTTTATTAATGTATATCTGTTTCCTTATTCAGGAATTTGTTGCAATAACACATGGAGGATTAGAGCTGTGAGCATTCTTCTGTAGTAGGTCGTATTGGCATTTTGAGTTTGAGGGGCGTCGACAATGTCTACTAAGAGTGTACACCAAACAGTCCCCCTTTCGGTGCTTCTGAAGCGTGAATTGGCAAACGAGAAAATTGAAAACCCAGAAATTCTGCATGGTCAAGCCAGCCAGAGCAAAAAAGGAGAGGATTTCACGCTACTAAAAGCGGAATGCCAGAGGGTGGTGGGAGATGGGGTGTCTACGTATTCTGTTTTTGCGGTATGTTTTCATCCTATTTTTTTAGAGTAATCACTTTGCTTTTTTGTTCGGACTTGATGGACTAAACTCATCAATGGACTTTTATGCCATACGTCAGGAGTCAATTTGTGATGTCTTCTTTTGCATTACTTGTTATTGTTTTATGACATTGATGATAATGACAATGATCACAATTGACAGCGAAAGTTATGTCAGTGAACTCAATGATTTGAGCATGTTGACTGGCTAGTTATTCAACTTAGCGTCAAATGTATTGTATTTTTGTTTATATTTGATACTTTGTTGTACTTAACACTTGGTTAATAGCCAACTTAGACAGTGGAATGACTTTATTGTTTAGTTGATCTGAACGGATTATATCTTGCTGACTGCTCAGGTATTTTTCCCTCAGCTATGATTTTTATATTGTAGTTATCATTTTTCATACAGATTTCATTTTTTATGTATGTGAAATCAATTATGTTTTTATTTCTTGTTGGCTTATATTAGTTGGCTTGGTTTACAGGGAAATTTTTTAGCCATTAATGCATTGAATGTTTACTTTTTGGTCTCAATAAATTATCTCTCATTTCCTAGTTTCTGCTGTGGGGGGGGGGGGGGGGGGGGGGGGGGGGGGGGGGGGGGGGGGGGGGGGGGGGGGGGGGGGGGGGGGGGGGGGG
>JASKGM010062596.1:0-17568 GCA_034509205.1 Ceratonia siliqua
TCATTTTTATTTTTATATTTATATTTTAAAAAATATATATATATATATATATATATATATATATATATATATATATATATATTTAAACTTTCTCTTGTTTACTATATTGATAGCATGCATGTGTGGTAGAAGCTTTAGAAATTAATAAAGAGAATGTCATTTCAGGATAATATATGCCTAGCTATTTCATCAAATGACTGCATAAATATCAAAGGAATTAATTTCCAAAATCATTATCGATTATATATATTCTGTGAATTCATATTATTTTTGAAAAGTTGAAAAGAACATGAAAATTTTGATTTCTCCAAAATCAACTCAGTCATGATACATTCCCTAACTTGGCGGACACAGCTTTCATGGTTTGGCGGTACTGATGGATATCATCACTTTCGGAGACTCTGTCCATCTCTTATGCTTTTCATCATTTTTATGCTTCGCTCGCAATGACGTGAGACATCACGCTTTGATTGCTTCTATGCTTTGATCATACTAATTTCCCTTCTTTTTGTATTTAGCGTAATATAAGGTATTATTATTGATTTTATATAATATCTCATGTTACTTAAAAATTACAGACATCTTATAGCATTTTTTTTTATAAAACATTAATTATATTATTTTTTTACATTGTTATATCAAAGATAAAAATATTTTATATATAACCATATGTAATATATTAATACTCCTAAGTTAATAATATGAAAAATTATATGCTATTTTTGAATGTTATTAAATAGAAACCTTTAAATTTATTCAACCATCAATGACAATAGTAATTAAGTAAATCATGGTTATAGAGAAACTCTACGTTATTTAAAATCATTTATTAAATAATAGAATGATACAAGAGAGATCATATGAGTGGTTAAAAAAAGAAATTGTTAGAAATTGTGAAAAAAATCTTTGTCAAATGCCTCACATATAAAAACATATGAGTGACATCCATAAATGGTAGGTTTTAAAGATGATTGAATATTGTGCATGAGATATGAGTTAAATTTTGTTTGTGTTAAGGTCAAGTGTGTGAGGTTTCCAGAAAGAAGGAATGAAAAGGGAGAGGAAGTAGAGAACAGAGGAACAGAGGAACAGCGGAGTTGAGGTTCAATAATTTTCTTGCATTCTATTATAAAAGAGGAGCATAAATACATTACAGCCAAAAGCACTAAGTCACGCAAAACCTCAATTACCGAGGCAACAACGGCTAATTGCCCTAACTGCCATAACAACTGATAAGCAAGGCCATCTCCTACAGATAACCTCAGTTCCCCATGCTGACTAGGCACTAGATGTGTGATGACAAGGCATGGACAGTATCAATGCCCCACCCTTAGTTTTATCCTTGTCCTCAAGGATAAGTCTGGGATAGGCCGTCAGGAATCTTTGTTCATCCTCCCATGTAGAATCCTCCATGGAAGCTCCTTTCCAGCTCACGAGTATCTCTGTCTTTGGACTGTATCGTCCCTTACGGATAATTCTTCTTTCCAGGATAGCTTCTGGGGTCGAGCTACAAGAAGAGTTCTCCATGATGGGGGGTGCCACTTCAGTGATGCGAGGTGCAGGTCCTTCATGTTTTCTGAGTAAGCTTACGTGAAATACATAATGTAACATTGTTCCTGGGGGAAACAATAAACGATAGGCCACCCTCCCTATCTTTTCACGGATGGGATAGGGCCCGAAGAACCTTGGTGCTAATTTCATGGAGGTCTTGTGGGCTACTGACTTCTGCCGATATGGTTGGAGTTTTAAGTAGACATAGTCTCCCACTTCGAATGACAATTCTCTTCGCTTTTGATCCGCTTGGCATTTCATGCGTCTCTGTGCTTGGGTTAAATTCCTTCTGACGGAGTTTGTTGTCTCTGCTTCTCAAGTATTCATCAACTGCTTGGACCTGAGAAGTTCCGGGGACGTAAGCTAAAGGGGTTGGTGGAGGTATACCGTATACGGCCTCGAAGGGGGAGGTTTTTGTAGAAGAATGAACTGATGTGTTATAACTGAATTCCGCCCAGGGAATCCATTCCACCCAGTTCTTAGGTTGATTACCTATAAAACACCTCAAATATTGTTCCAACACTTGGTTCATCACCTCTGTTTGACCATCCGATTGAGGATGGTAGCTGGAGCTCATGCAGAGTTTAGTCCCTTGAAGCTTAAGCAACGTTTGCCAAAATATACTGAGAAAGACTCTGTCCCGATCACTGACTATGGAGACCGGAATGCCGTGCAGGCGAACAATGTTAGCTATAAAAGCCTTCGCGACCGTAGCTACTGTAAAAGGATGCTTGAGTGGCACAAAGTGGGTGTATTTAGTGAGTCTATCGACTACCACCATTATAACAGTAAAGTCTTGAGAAGGTGGTAATCCCTCAATAAAGTCCATTGCGATCTTACCCCAAATCCGCATAGGAATGGGCAGAGGATCCAGCAGGCCTGCCGGTTTCATGCTATCATTCTTATACTGTTGGCAAGTGTTGCACTCCTTCAAGTAATTCTTCACCGTTTGGCGCATGTTAGGCCAGTAGAACTCTGTTTTGATTTTCGAGAGAGTTGTTAGAAACCCAAAATGTCCTCCTTCAGGGGATGAATGGCTCTCTGCGATCACGATGTGAACCCATCTCGACTTGGGATTCAGGAATATCTAGCCATTTCTAAGCCAAACTCCATATCTGTACTTCAGTGCAGAATCTGTACTAGCCATCTTACTATAAAAAAGGTCGTTTTGGACCTCTTGTTGCAAGTGTGACCACCACTTTGCCGAGGGAATAGAGACCGCCAAGAATTGGAATTCTGCTATCCTAGATAGAGCATCCACCCCTTGATTCTCCGGGCCTTTCTTGTATTCCACCTTGTAGTTATATCCCAGTAATTTAGGAAGCCAGCGCGCTTGAGCTGGGGTGGTGATCCTCTGTTCTAGGAGGTACTTCAAGCTTCTGTGGTCCGTCCTCACTGTGAAGGTTTTTCCTAACAAATATGGATGCCATTTTCTATTTGACTTCACGATGGCTAACATCTCTTTCTCATATGTGGAGAGTTTAAGATTCGACCCCTTTAAAGATTCACTGAAAAAAGCAATCGTTTTATTATCTTGCCTTAGGATGGCTCCGAGTCCTATCCCACTGGCGTCGCATTCAATGGTGAATGTTTTGGAGAAATCCGAAAGGCTCAAAATTGGAGGGGTTGTTAATGCCTTCTTTAACTATTTGAATGCCGAGTTGGCTTTTTCATCCCATTGAAAGCCTTCCTTCGATAGCAGGCGATGGAGAGGGGCAGTTATATTGCCAAAGTTTCTAATAAACTTGCGGTAGTACCCTGATAGTCCTAAGAACCCTCTTACTCATTTGACAGATGTTGGAGTTGGCCAGTTTAAAACAGCCTCAATCTTCACGGGATCAACTGCCACGCCTTGCTCTGTTATGATGTGCCCCAAGTAGGCTACCTGCTGGACACCGAATGTGCATTTTGATTTCTTGGCAAAGAAACTGTTATCAGTCAATAAGATGAGCACCTCTCGTAGATGCCGTAAATGGTCTCTCCAGGTGTTCGAGTACACCAGTATATCATCGAAGAATACCAAGATGAATTTCCTGAGATGGGGTCTGAAGAGTTCATTCATTATGCTCTGGAAGGTGGCTGAGGCGTTAGTGAGGCCAAAAGGCATCACGAGGAACTCGTAATGGCCTGCATGGGTGCGGAATGCTGTTTTCGCAATGTCGGCTTCCCGAACCCGCACCTGGTGATACCCTGCTCGAAGGTCCAGCTTTGAAAAGAACTTGGCTCCGTTTAGTTCATCCAGAAGCTCGTCAATGACCGGTATTGGGTACTTATCTTTGATGGTTACTTGATTTAATGCTCGGTAATCAACGCAGAACCTCCACTCCCCGCTACTCTTTTTTACCAAGAGAACCGGTGAAGAAAAGGGGCTCTGACTTGGTCTAATTAGCCCACTCTGTAATAATTCTGTAACTATTTTTTTAATAGCATTCTTTTGGTAATGGGGATATCGATAAGGACGCACATTCACCGATGATGCATTTGGTTGAAGGGAAATTTGATGATCGAACATCCTTTTGGGAGGTAACCCTGTTGGTTGCTCGAACACCTGTGAGAACTCTTTCAACAGTTGTTGGATGTCAGGGTGATATGAGTTCATCTCAAGCTCCGGTTCCCATGAGGTGATCTGGAACAAGAATCCTATTCCTTGCAAGCTACTCACTTCTTTGTCTGTTAATATTTTTATCCCCGAGCGTTTAACTCCCTGTAAAGTACAGGTGGTTCCTTCCTGCTTAAAAGACATTGTGAAGCTTTTGTAATCGGTCTCGATTGGATCCAGTGTCTCCAGCCACTGCACTCCGAGGACGAGTTGACACGCAGCTACAGGAAGAACGTAATAACTGGCAGTAATGGGAATACCCTGTACTATAACTGATAGATCTTTACATCGTCCCATACTCTGTATCTTTTCCCGGTTAGCAACTATTACTTGAAGACTCTGGTCTGGGATCACTTCTAATTGATGCCTGTTAACCAAGGCTTGGTCTATGAAGTTGTAGGTACTCCCTCCATCAACTAAAACGGTAGCATTTCTGTTTCTGAGTTTGCCGATAAGATGAATGGTCTGTGGATGACTGGTTCTGGAGATTGCATGGAAGGATATCTCAGGGAAGTCGTCCCTGTGTGGTTCCTCCTCCTGTTTCAACTCTTCTTTCTCCAGCTCTTCGGAGTCTAAGTCCTCGATCATAAAGAGTTGAGGCCGTTCACAATGGTGGCCCGAAGTGAACCTTTCATCGCAGTAGTAAAGAGGCCCTTCTCTCTGCGTTCTTTCACTTCTTGATCGGTAAGACGCCGAAAGTTAGTTCCTGAGGAGCCGGTTACTGGCTCCGTTTTCTGTCCAGGGGGTGGGCCTAGCAAGCCCATGGTAGGACCAGGATTGGTTTTGGTTGATGCGCCCAGGGGTGGCCTGTGAATGTTGGGGTCTTCTTTAATAACAAGGTTTGTTCCTCCACTAACCGAGAGACTCCCATGGCGTCTGTTAATGTCCTTGGCTGTTTCAGTTTCACATCCAGGCGAATATCATCTTTAAGTCCGGCTACATAGTTTCCAATCAGGAAACTCTCTGGAACTCCATCCACTCGGTGTGATAGCTTCTCAAATGCCTCCTGGTAAGCTGACACAGTTATTGTTTGTTTGAGTCTGCTGAGCGCTTCCGAGGGGTCCTCGAAGTCTGTGGGTCCGAAACGGGTGAGCACTGCCTTGGTGAACTCCTCCAGATGAAACGAGGCTAGATGAACTCGTTGTTTTGTGGCTACATCTTTAAAGGCAAAATATTGCTCAGCTTTGTAGATCCACCCCATTGGATCATCTCCGTTGAATTTGGGGAAGGATAGTTTCAACTGGTGGTGACTCCCACTGTGGTTGCCTGGACGTTCGTTGTTCTAAGAGGGTGCTGTTTCACCGACAGCGAAAGGATTGACTTCTGTGAAGTTCTGATGTCCATGCCGTGACATCCTTATGGCTTGTAAATCGGTCATGATGGTCTGTATGGCGGCATTCATTTGATCGAAGGTGGACTCGTGCCGAGCGAGGATCTCATTGACCTCGTTGTGGAATTCGGCGTTAAACTTCCCACGGGTGTCCATGGTCGAGTTGGCTCTGATACCTTTGTTAAGGTCGAGTGTGTGAGGTTTCTAGAAAGAAGGAATGAAAGGGGAGAGGAAGTAGAGAACCGAGGAACAGAGGAGTTGAGGTTCAATAATCTTCTTGTATTCTATTACAAAAGAGGAGCATAAATACATTACAGCCAAAAGCACTAAGTCACGCAAAACCTCAATTACCGAGGCAACAACGGCCAACTGCCCTAACTGCCATAACAACTGATAAGCAAGGCCATCTCCTACAGATAACCCCAGTTCCCCATGTTGACTAGGCACTAGATGTGTGATGACAAGGCATGGACCGTATCAGTTTGTTTATGTAACTTGAAATCAATTGAATAGCAAAGAAAGTGTTAATAAAACAGTATATGTTTAGAATAATTAGATGTGAGTTAGGAGAGCGAATGGTTGGTTCCCCCTCTGGCTCGATGGGATCACCAGTCACCACCTATAAAACTCCTCTCACCTCTTCATCTCCTTTCCAAGCATCAACTCATCTTGCTGAAGAATCTGCAGATTTAACTCTCTCTCTCTCTCTCTCAAACATTACGAGGTCAGTCCGATGGAGATCTTGACTCCGGTTCCAGTACTGAAACCTTGTGCGTTCATGGCCGGTGAGGCGAGTGATGATTAAGTCTTGAAGATTAAGGAGTCAAGTAAAATCATATTTCACACCGTTTTCTTCTTTCCCGGCCCCCATAATCTTCCAGCTCAAAGCCCTTCAATTCTGAGACTAAAATGATGGATTGATATCTGCTAATTCGGTTTGTCCTGTAGTGCTACTACTGCTAGCTAGGTTGGTGGTTAGTGCGAGTCAGTCACAATAATACTGTAGCTATTACTTATACTCTGATTATTATTAATGCTGGGCGACTGAAAAGATTTGTTTTGACTACGAGGTTGTGACATTAATTAATTAAGGTGATCTATATAAATTATACCATTGGAAGAGTGTCTCGACCGAAAAAATAGGCAGAGAGGCTAAAGAAATTTGCAATTATTACTTAAAAAATGATTTGTCATCATTCACTTTGATGAAATTTGGAACACATCCTTACTTTTGTTCTTTGTCCTCTCACTTAGAAAACGGGGAAAAACTGTACTATGTTATTTTGCTCCTTTCACTTTTCAAAGTGTAATTTGTTTCTTTCCACTTTTGCAGCTTTCATTCTCAATTAATACTAATAAAACATATGATATTTAGTTATTTAAAAATAATGAAAATTATTACAACCTTGTTCAATATTAATGGTTAACATATTAAATAATGTTATTTGTATATTATTTCTTTTATATCACTCTTATATATCTCTTTTAAGCAAAAGAAACTTGTGAGTTATCAAAAGAAGATGAAAATCTTTCCGTCCTTTCCTTTTTCTGTTTCAAGGACAAAGAATTGAGCTTACCAATTGGATATTCTCATTTCAGTTTGGTAAGGCACTTTGGTTGAGTGGGTTTATAAAAAACGAAGTTAAAATTTTTTTAAAGTAATAGAAGAGAAAGAAAGGGACAAAATTATTTATGCGAATAACGGCTAAAATGCTCATGATTATTCTAATGATGTTGTCTTCATTCAATTCTTCTTACTAAGGTGAAAAGTTCCATCCCGATGTGAATAAAAATAAAGGAAACAATGTCAACTTGAAACAGTTTTAACTTGAAATATGAAGAAAAAGCTGTATTAACCTTTTGTCGTCGAACATGACAGTTTGGACTCAGTAGAAACCGATGATGGTGGTAGGAGACAACCGCAACCGACAATGACAGAGGGAGAAAGAAGAAAAAAAGAGAAAAGATAACAAAGAAAAATGATGATTATGAAAAATAAAAAATAAAAATAGAAAAAACTTTAGAAAATAAGAAAAAGTTTTTTATTTTATTTTAATAATAATGATGACATGATTTGATCACCATTTAAAGATTTAGACGGTTAATGTCAAAAAAATAATCAGTTATTTTTTATAAAAAAATTTAGATCTTAATTAAAAAAAATACAAATAATATTGCCATTCAGAATTCCTGTGCACTGTAAAAAGTGAAAACCATTCAATATTAGGCTTCTCGGTTGGGCGTACTTAATTTGAGTGGCCAGATACGACAACAGAGTTTATTGTTGTGTTGTGTTTGTCGCTACTGCTTGTTTATTCGCAGACTGGTGAACCGTCTTTTCACCTCACAGGATCACACGTAACAAGCTCCCCCCGAGTTTTTTCAAACCCGAGGCCCAACAACAGTTGTGAGCCCAACCTACAAAATGCATGGACTTCTCTCTTTCTATCATATATCATTTCAACTTCAAATTTTAAACTTGAGCAAGTTTTAAGAGAATACTTATAAATAATTTATTATTTTTTTAAATAACGTAAAAAAGTATATATACTTCTATTTGTCTATATTATATTTTAAAATAAAATATTAAAAATTCACACAAGGATGATGTTTATCATTTTCTTGCATGTATCACCCGGTGATACTTACATGTTTTACTCTTTTATTCTTTTTTTAAAATTTAATTTAATTTTTTTAATTTATTTATATATCATTTAACTAATATGTTTAAATGAAATATATTTGATAAATTCTATTTTAATTTATTTTATATCTCATTCTATTTAAATTGAATGAGTCTCCTAACCAAAGGGAAGTTTGAAATGGGTAAATATTTTAGAAAAATATTTTCAACTTTGAAATTGCAAAAATCTTCCACATAAGGAAAGTAATTTAAATTTAATTGTACCCCTCTCCTAACTTTATTTAGGTTTGAATTCAAAAAAGTATTTTCAAGTTTGATATTGCAAAAATCTTTTCAAAACATAATCTCTGTCTCATAAGATATCAAATATTAATTACACTTCTTAATTATATGATAAAATTTGGTGATTAAATTAAAATAGTTTCCCTGGTAAGGAGAAGTGATTTAAATTTAATTGCACCATTCTCCCATCATAAGGGATGCACTAGAAATATTTTCAACCTAAGGAGTTGTGTTTCTAAGATCTATAGTAAGGTAACCTCTCCCATTCCATAAATTTATGGGTGTTTTGCTTAAGGAGTTTCTTTATATTTTTCTACTATGGCAACTCTATTCTAACCCCTTTAATTCTTTATTGCAATTTTAATTTAATTTGTGAAAACTTAATATCTTGGTATTTGCTTTCTAAGAACGATTTAATTTTAATTTTATATTTTTTATATTCATTTGTTTTTCTTTTTGTTTTTGTAGCTTTTTTTTGTTTGCAAAAAAACTCCCTAATTTTCAGGTTAGTATTTTATTGTATTTGATATTCTGCTTTATTTTAGTTGAGAAGAGCTGCAATTTTTTGTTTTCTTTTAATGGAAGATTGTGTTATTTCAATTCATAAAACTAAACGTTTAACTTTTACTATTTCATCATTCTTTGTTGACTCTTTAGGTGTGAATAAGTATTTTTTATTAGTGTAGCACATCAACTTCAAATATAAAATTAGTTGTCTAAGATTGGATGTCTAAATTATTTACATGCATTAATCTTAATAGTTTATGCCTAATTTATTATAAAACTTATTTTAATAACATTGCTTATTGTTAAATTCTTTGTTGGTGTGTTTTTGGGATTAAAGACCTATTTAATCATGCTACAAAATCTAACTTTTTCATATTTGCTTTTTTCTAAAATCCTTTTTTAAAAGTGTTGTGGGTAAATTTTAGGATATATATTTTTAATAATATTAATAATATTTAAGATCATTTTGATAATTTTATACTTAAGTGAATGTATTTTTGTCTTACAAATAATAATTTTTGCTTATGAAAATTTTTTATAAAAAAAGTTTTAATTAGGTGTTTCTTTTCATAAATTAAAAAAGATTTTATTTTTATTTAAAAATATTTTTTGTGCCAAACATAAACAAATATTAGAAAGATTCTTTTTGAATCATCAATCTATCCATGGGAACTATAAAATCCTAACATTTTTAACACCACTTTTTATTGCCATCATAACCTTTTTTCAGCTTTATTTTCTTTCAAAATGGACCTTAAACCATTTCAGATCATATATATATATCGTGTATGAATGTTTATAAACATTTGGATCTAGAATCATCTGTAGTTACATAAATTATTAATGATTTTATTCTGTATTAATGATTTTATTCTATTTTGATTGTAGATGCTTACTACAAAATGGCTTCATAGTTCAATGATAAATATGATATCAGTCATCTGAGATCCTCTTAGAGAAGTAAAGCTAGGGTTATTTGAACCTGGCTTATGTCACGCTATGGTGATTATGAAGATTTCAATTCGATGGAGATTGTACTTCAAGACTATAAAGTGTATTCCACTATTTGTTCCTCATTTGTTCATATTATATGCTGATTGACAATTTTCTTTTATAATAAATATTATAACAAATGATTTCTCATATATAAATTATATTTATAATGTATTGGTAATTTATTTATTAGTTATTCTCACTATTTGTTAAAGAAATTTATATAATTTATTTAACTATTAATATAAAGCTTTCTTATTCAATAATCAAAGACTTCATGTAAAATATATTTTTTTATATTAATTATTTTCTTTTTTTAATTGAAAAATGTTCTTATTGATTATGTAAAATATATAATCCTTTAATTGAAAAAATGGTCTTCTTGATTATGTCTATAGCATTATTTATTTTTGTTAAACATAACAATTCAACTTTAACTTGAGTTTCAAAATCTCTTTGTATTTTTATTTGTGTCTATCCTTTTTTTGGTGTGTTTTTTTATCCTCAGACATATCATTATCTATCATCAATATCACTATAACAAATTATGTTTTCCAAAGTAACAACTCATCATCATGGGTCTTCTTTCCCAAAATTATATAGGGGTCATGCTTATTGTATGTTCTTTAAATGCCTTCCAAAGTAAATTATGAAAAAATTAATTTTGTTTTTGTATTTTTATTATGGTTTTGGTTGTCTGTCATATGATTTAAAATAAGAAAGCATTGTTTATAATAAATATTATAACAAATACTTACTCATATATAAATTATATTTATAATGTATTAATACTTTATTTATTAGTTATTCTCACTATTTGTTAAATAAATTTATATTTTATTTAATTATTAATATATAATAGATAAATTAAATAATTTTGAATTGTTTATGTTTATAACTTTTCAAGTGGTAATATATACCTTTAAATACTTATTACTCAACCTTTAAAAGATGTTTTTATTAATAACATATTACCATTATTTTTGCAGCATTTGATAGATTTTTGTCACTAATATATTCTAGTATTACTTCTATTTTACTATGGACATGATTAAATTCACTTGAGTGAGACTAGTGCATAATACATTTCTTTTCAATCAATTTTTATTTCCATTTATTTATCTTACATTTTAAATTTGGGAGAGGTACTGTCAAACAAATAACTTTTACATCATTTTCTTCTATATGTGATCATTAAAATGCATCATAACTTCATATTTTTGTAGGTCCATAACTTATTACATATTTTAAGTTTGATATAGAGATTAATTTAAGTGTCTCCATGATAGTTTACATTGTATTTATACTATTCACTTATAAGATGTACCACAACATCATTCATTAATTTTTTGGTTAAAACTTTCAAGTAATTCAATTATTGTTATTTGCATGGATAAAATATTATGAGAAAATATTCTTAAAAATGAATTGATTATTAGTTTTTCTTTATGTTCATTTCTATTGTCAATTGGTACATCCGTACATTGCACGGGTTATTCAATAGTATATTATATTCTAGAGCAAGACTTTTTCAAACAGCTAACAGGAAACTGGCAAGTGTCACTCTCTTATGCTTGTACGTGTTACTCAGTGGTACTTGATGTAAATTTTAAATGCTCACAAGTGCACGAATCACTAATAGTCTAATGATAAGTTTACTTCGAGATCAATCTCTCAAAGAATTGCAGTGGTCTAAATTTTTAATTATTTTTTTAAAAAAAATTAAATTTACCAAACACTAAAAATAAAACAAAACAAAATTAAAATAAAATAAATTGAACAAAATAAAATCCTAAACACTCTAATCAAATTGTTATGAAGGTTCAAAATTAATTAAACTTACTAAACTAGAATAATGTAAAATAATAACTTAAACTAAATTAAATTCTATGAAAATTAATGGAGTTTAGCTACCTAACTAATCATATATTGAAATATTAAGTGGATTAAACTAAAGTTCGTAAGCTGAGATTATTGATTTTTTCCACTAAAGCTAGAGAATTCAAATGATCACAGATAGCCCTCACTTACAATTAACTAATTAATTTCTTTGATCCAGATAATTATTTAGTTAATTGAATTTAGCACAGGAAAAATACACAATCATCTAAATTAAATCAAACCAATAAATTTAATTTAAACTCTTGTTCAAGAGAGCTTAATTAAGTATAGATGATGTGTCTAATACCTAATTCTCATATTCCAATTTTAATCACAAATAAGATATGATTACTTTATAATTTATAATTAAACTAGATAAATAACAATAAATAAAAAATAATCTAAACTTGCATTAAAAACAATCCACCAAAATATTCAATACACTCATGGTAGCTAAACTAAACACCCACAATATGTTTAGCCTCTCATAATTAAATTTAACCTTAATAAACTTAATTATAAAAATCTCAAACATATTGCAAAAACATAAATAAAATAAAATAAAAATAGAAGATGAAAATCCTTCCCCTGCTGCAACAATAATGGTGTGAATAGTGGCAGTGGTGGCCGGCGATGATCAAGTGACGGCTTGTAATAGTGGTGAGATGAGATACGGCGTGGGTTGTGCAAGGAAAAAGAGAGGAAAAAATAAAGAAAAAAACAAAAGGAAAAAAGTAAAAGAAGATGATGTAATGTGGCTCCTTGAATGATGGAAATAGTATGATATTTTATAGGGAGAAAAGGGAAGTGTTCATGAAATAAAGAAATTGATAGAGGAATTTTGCTGGAAAAGGATAGTAACAATCCTAGTGGAATAAGGAAATTGATGGAGGAATTTTACTAGAAAAAGATAGCAACAATTCTAGTGGAATAAGGAAATTAATGGAGGAATTTATTTATTTATTTATAAATAAGACATTTCATGCTCTTATTTGGCACTTCCTGCAAATATACAAAAAGAACCATAAAGTAACATAATTCTAAAATAAAACATATAAAAAATAACTAAAAATATCACAAAATACTATGACAAATATTGGTTTATTAGTACTTACATGTGTCACTCTCTTGTTATTTTTTTAAAATTTAATTTTTTTTACATGTCAATAGAATAAAGTTATGAATTACTAATTATATCTCAATAGAATTTTAGATTTTGAATTTCTTTAGTTTGGTTCTTTTTAATTTTGAATTTCAGATTTATTGAAATATTTTTTTTACAATTCAAAATCTTTGTAAAAAAAATTTGGTAATTTCAAAATCTGTCAGGTTCATTTTTTGTAACTTTGAAATTTCTTTAATTTGCTTCTTTTTAATTTTGAATTGGAATAAAATATTAAATGAGATAAATTAAAATTTGAATTTTATCAATTCATCAAACCCACCTAATTTTATTAACCTCTTACCATGTCTATTTTTAGTAATTTATTCATTATAATAAAATCTACTGATTGAGTAACATTTAATAATTTTCTTAAAAAAATGATTTATCTATTTATCTTTATACTAATAGAAAGTCAAATTTATTGGAATAAAATTCAAATTCAAATTTATATGTACCAAGCTTTCTCTATATATAATGTGATATGCTCTAACTTCACATATTTTTTTCTGTACTTCTTTATGTATGGTTTTTTTTTTTGTCTGTGTTTTAATTTTATTTGCTTCTTTTTGTTAGTAGTCATATAAAAAAATATTGATTTTAAAGGGACTTTACAAATATCCAATTGATTTTATATTTTTCTTTCTTTTGTAAAGTATAAAAGTATGATATGAATTTAGGGCTTTGGGAGAAGAATGTTTAAAGAAAGGTAACGAATTTATCCTTAAATCTGGTCATTTTTTTTTCATTTAATTCTTTTTCATGATTTTCATTATCCACCGTCTTTCACTCTTCACGTCTCAATTCTTCTTTAATAAATATTCGAGAATAATGGCAAATAGATGCCATATAAGTAAGAGAAAAATGAAGATATGATTATTAGCAACACTGTAACCTCTTCTGAGGGCAACACCTCCACCCAGGGTCACCGGGCTTTTACCATCCACTCAAAATTTTGAATTCAAATTTATATGTATAAAACTTTCTAAATTATTTCCTAACTTATATGTATTTTTTAAGATGCTTTGAAAATGGTCTCCCTGTATTTCTTTATTCATTTGAAAAATGGAAACAATTGATTATTTCAATGATCATGTTATTGTTCCTCCATCATTTATAACTCTAAACAAATATAGTCTTTTTCAATCCTTTCACTTAATTCTTCAAAGTGGTTTTTGATTGTTTTAATTCCTTAAATATTAATAATATAAGAGTTTGCTCCATTTTGGACAAGCAATAAGTTTGCATAACTTTGGTAAAGAGGAAATGTTTAATTTTATTGGTATATTAAAAGAAATTATTACTACTAATTAGACTTAGCATCTTAATCTTTATACACACCAATGATATGATATGAGCTAAGTATTTTTTATAATTTTATTTTAATTAATAATACTAAAATTATCATCCAGTTGAGATTTACAAATGATTTAAGGTTGGATAAACTACGTAACACTTATATGATGTTATTTTAACTAATAAACTATAAAAATATTAATCATAAATTTGATAGAGATATTGAAAGATAATTAAAGATTCTTGGTGATTTAATTTTTGAATAATATCATATATTCAACAAGTTAGTATGATTTAGTGGTGAGAAAAATAATATCCAAAAAATTTTAAATTTAAAGTTTTTCACTATTATTTGGAAGAGAAGTTGGAAGATAATATGAGATTCGAAACTTGCATTATAAAATAAAATGTAGGAGGAATTCAAAAACATTAGTTGCCATTGGAAATTACCTCCCTAATTGTAAAATATGTGTACTTATTTTTATCATTAAAAAATCTTAACACTTTTATTAGTAGTCATTAATTTATGAGGTATGATTTTAAGCACAAAAAAATAATACAACTTTTATAAGAAAATGCTTTCAAATACAATTTTTTTATATACCAATATAAAAATTTGAACTCAAAAATCTCTTATAAATTATTTAGACTCTTAAAATTTAATGTTTTGAATGAAAAATTTGAAATTAAAAATATAATTGGCTACAATTATATTTAAAACACAAATAATCACAACAATTAATATTTCACTAGCAATTAAATTTGATTGGCCAAAACAATGTAAAGACCAGTCATATATATTTAGAACACAAGCAATAAAATTTGATTGGCCTAAAAATTATTTTCATAATATTTAATTTTATTTTATTTTTGTATTTTGAAAAAAAATTTTAATTTAAAATAAAATGTTAAAATGTAATTTGCCACAATTATATGTGTAATACAAGTAATCACATATAATTGGCCACACTTAGTAATCCACAAATAACTAAATTTGATTGACTAAAATAATATTTAAGACACAAATAACTTAATTTATTTAGCTTAAAAAACGAGCAACCTAATGTCATTGGCTACAAAGATATTGATAATATAATTAGTAATTAATGATATATTTGTCTTTGGCATTTTTAATGAAATTTTTGAAAGTTGAAATTTGAAATTTAATACTTATGAAATCAATGTATTCAAGTAAATTTCTACACTTTCTAATAATGATTTTAATATCCTATTTGTCTATATTTTAAAGTCCTTCTACCTTATTAAACAATTGACAAGTGTCATTCTACCAATTTTTTTTTTCAATTTTATCAAATAATCAAATAAATATTTACAACAATAATTTACCATCACCATTTATCATTTGTCTAATTTTTAATTGTGATCCAAATTTAAAAACAGTTATAATTCAAACATACTTATAGGACTTTTGCTATGCTACTCACTAAGTAGCTTTTTATTTTTTTTATTTATCTTTCTTATAATTTTTATTTTAAAAAATAATTTTAAAAAATAAAAAAAAGTTAAAAAATATTTTTTTACCTTTTCTTTATTTTTTAATTTATTTTTGAATACTAGTGTTATGAAAACTTTTTATTTTTTTATTCTTTCAAATTGTTTCTTAAAATAAAAATTATAAGAAAAAACTAAAAAAAAAAAACTATTCATGAGTATTGTTATTCATACGTAACATATCAATCACCTTCTTATAATTAGAGTCTCAACTATAATCAATGTAAATTCAAAATATTTAGTCTCCTAATGCTTTCTTTTAAAAAATATATTCTACAAAGAAAAATAAGTTTGAAAATGTTAATTTGTAATACAAATGGTAATATTATTTATAAGGATGTCTTTTATAAATTAAATTAGGTACACATATATATTATATTTTAATCATGTTCAAATGATTGATTATTATTTTATTTTATTATTTTTTAAAATCTTAATTATTAATTAATACAATTGTAGAACTTGTGCTTATTTTTAAAATTAAGTCTGAAACTAGTATTCATCAATTTAATTCCTTTCCACTTTAGGCGCATTTGGCTTACCGCAAACCAAGGTATAAAATGTCGTTTCGTTTTGATTGAATCCCATGAAACATTTCAGTGTCGTGCATAACTGAAACGAAACTACAAATCATTTCAAAAAATCAACCTTTTAGGCAAAACAAAAACAAATCAGTACTTTTCGAAAAAAATCACTGATTCGTTGCATTTCTATCCATTGAAATGAAATGGTTGTACAATTTCATATGAGAAGACTGAAAATCTGAAACAAAACGAACCCTTTCCCCAATCATGTGTGAAATTGAAAAACTAACTTTGAAAAAGGGTAAGGTTTCTGCAGATCCAAGCACTCAAAGCAATCGAGGACTCCTAGACTCTCAGCAATTAGCACTCTGCAGATCCAAGCATTGAACCTCATCAAGTCCTAGTCCCAGCACTCTAAGCAATTGAGGAAAGAGCAAGCAACCGAGCCCACAGTCGAGCAGAGCATAAGAGACTAGAGAGGAGTTCATCAGTTCAGTACATGTTTGGAGGTTCTAGAATCTGAATTTACTGAGTAATATTAAGGCCCTGTTTCTATGAACTTATTTTGAGAATAAGTATTTTTTTAAAATAAGTTATTCGTAGAAAAAATTGTGTGTTTGTTTCGGTTTTTTCCAAAATGAGAAATAAAAAATAAAGAGTTTTTCTTCTTTGAAAGAAGCTAAAATTTATGACTTCCTTTAGAAGGAGAAATTGATATATAAGAGAGAATGTTATTTCACTTTTTGATTCAAAAGTAATTCTCAATTACTACATTCAAATATAAAACAACTTTTACTTCTGAAAAATGTATTCTTTCTGAAGAAAAATTTTTGTACTATGTCTAAACAAACAGACCCTAAATGATTTGGGCCGCTTGGTAGCCATGGAAGCAAAAAGAAAGTTAAGAAACTAACGTGGCCATTTTACAGCCTTTGGGGGCGTTTGGTATCTGGAATGTTTTCACATTCTTGGGAATGTTCAGTTGGAAAAAAATTTCTTTTGTTTGGTAGAAGGTGTGAAAAAATATTCATGAAATATAATTTTTTCCTGAAATTCACTTTATTCAGAATTTGTAAATGAAATATGTCACGCCCCAATTTAGGACACGTGACCGGCGTAGATAATTTACCCTTCAGGTAATTACCTACCATCCTCACATATCAATGCAGACAATTTTTGTGAAATCCATTATAAATAAATAACGATACAAAAGTGCATTTTCATAAAATAAGTTCTAAGTCTGAAATTTATTAGAAATTTCGGCAGAGTCTCCCCTGAAATATGGAC
>JASKGM010062607.1:4801-17567 GCA_034509205.1 Ceratonia siliqua
CACTACTTTGTTCCATATGCATAACGATGAGCTCTGTGGCTAAGTCAGTAAATACAGGCATTGGAAAATGATACCTCCGGGATTATAACTTGTAGATGACAAAATTACGCTGGTTGTGCTTGCTCGTTCAATATAAGCTACAGTTCTTCGATCTCTTATTGCCGCTCACCTAGAATGCATTGCACATGATTGTCTGAGCCCAGCAATTCGCTTGCCCTGTGATTCGTCACCCACAATTTACTACTACGAGACAAACATGTTGAGCCCATTTTACTCATTACCCACAAGCTCCTTTCGGGCAATGATGCCCAGTGAATCACTTTTGCAGCTTCCTTCGAATTCAAGCCCCTTTCCTTAACTGCAATGCGCGCATCCCTAAAGGGACTCAAACACTTGTCCTTGGCAAACCCAATACACTTCCCCTTCGCAGCGGCAAAACAATTTTCCATTTCGCGCTCTTCGCATAGTTCTCGCTCTTTCAAATCGGTAGTTTTAGCACCCATCAGAGCCTTCCACCAAGGCGGCTTACACTTGCTGGAAGCGCTGATAGCACACCCAATTCTTGCCCCCTCCTGGCATTGCTGGATGATTTTGCCCTCGCAGGTTCTGTATGAGGAAACCCAAGCTTGTGAGTCTCTGAAGGCAAGGACGTACGGACCGGCCGATGGGTTGTCGGATGGACCGGCCGGTAACGGTCCACGTAATAAGGGAATGGGCCTATCGAAGTTGATTACAGTTGAAGAAGGAGAGTAGTCGTCCATATTGCTGGGTGCGGATGCATCCGTTCCTAGCATTTGGGGCTTCTAGGGTTTGGATAAATTGATAGAAACGCAATTAAATAAGAGCATGGGAGGAGAATTCACAAATGAGAGTGAACCTACAATAGCAAGTTTAAACTTTGAAGTTCGGGGGATGATGGAAAATTTGCCGGGCTCGGCCGTGCTAGTGCCGTTGTACGGTGTTCGCCGCCAGCTAGCCGCCTCTCCAGATCTCTGATGATATGTTTCTAAATCATCGGAACCATCGTTGGGTCTCACGAAAACGGCGCTAAGTAATCTACATTGTACACTGTGGATGGTAGAGTCCTCTGAAACAACGAGTGATGTTTTCTTGACAAGAAGTAATAATTGAGTATGGACATTCTATATCGATAAATATATAAATTATTTATTTGTAGTAAACTGTAAACCAACCCTTTGTTAAAAATCAAGTCATTTGAAAATAATTTTAAAATCATAATTAAAAAATTATTTTTAATATTTAGTTTTGTTAGCATATTTAACAAATGAGTTTTTCAGCCCAGTCCGCTTAACTCTCATGTCAATAATCTATTTAGTTGTAATGATAATATGAGGTCGAATTAAGTATATTTAGTTTTTATTGTATTTAAAATAATAATTATTAATAGTTAGTTATCAAATTAATATATTTTATGGTATTTTAAATAATTTTTTTGTACTCTTATGACAGAGAATTGAATTTGCAGTTTTTTACCAAAGCATCTATTCTCCTAACTATTTGGCCCTTGGTGTTTAACCTAGCTACCAATTTTTTACATTTATATCCATTTTCTGTGTCTTAATTGAATAATTCCAACTTATGAATTATAATTAATATATTGAGTTGAATTCCCCCATGTGGATTGTATGGACGATGTAATTAATGATTTGAGAGTGAATGAGAATAATTTTATCAGATAAAAAACTCTGCCTTCTGATAATCAGATATATAGTATTAAAAAAAAACATTGAATTGGCTCATTGTCTGGTATTTTGAATCGTTGAACTCAATATCTAAATTAAATTTCAAATAATTAGTCAATCCAATATTTACCTCACTATAAATTGCAGTTATTGAAACATTAGAGCTTACTCATTACCATGCCTTAACATAGTAAGAGATTTTAGATAAATTGAAATTTAATAATTGACCCCCTTGCCATATGAATACTTTTTACTTACAAAAAACTGGTATTTGCAGATCAAAACAATCATAAAATCTATGATATTCATTGCACTTCCAGATCAAACCAAACCCATAAAGACAAGGAAGGAAAGGTCAAATTGGAGTTGGCCAAAGGTGGTAGTAGCAACCCACCCTCCTGAATGTGGAAGGCAGAGTACACCCATAGTCCAGTGAATACAACTTATTTTGTCCTTGCTTCTAGACTGAGATCAGTTCAGCATCATCATCCTTGCAAATTCTTCATAGCTAACTTGACCATCCCCATCCAAATCTGCCTCTTTAATCATTTGTTCAGCCTCTTCGTCTGTCAGCCTCTCTCCCAAGTTCATCATTACATGTCTCAGCTGTGAAACATCAAGATTAGCTCTTTTTAGTGATGATTATATGAAACAGGGTTTATATCATGTTATCACATTATGTTTACCTCGGTGGCTGATATGTATCCATCTTGATCTCTATCAAATACTTTGAACGCTTCCTTTAGCTCCTCCGACACATTTTCCTATTAGAATTAACAAAAATATCGTAAGTTTACTTTCAATCAACTAACTATTTATCCCTAGTTCCCATTTGCTTTTCAAAGCTTCAAGTATAATCTTAGCAACTACTAGTTCTGTATCTTACCTTCATTTTTCTGCCCATAATATTCAAGAACTCTTCAAAATCTATACTCCCATTTCCATCAATATCGACTTCACTAATCATTTCTCGAATTTCTTCTTTTGTGGGATTTCCATCTAATGATTGGATCACGGTTGCCAGTTCATCGACAGTAATGAAGCCTAAACACCACCAACAGATACAGCAAATTAAAATCAGTTAAAATATTCTGTCAAACCATTGGTGGAGACTGAACACTGATTTAACAAGAAAGGTGCAAAAGAACACACCATCAGAGTCCTTGTCAATGAGGCTAAAGGCTTCCCGGAATTCAGCCACCTGATCTTCTGTCAGTGCATCTGCCATTATTTACTCACTGGAGGAGTGGAAAAAAGGAAAACAATAATTTGGTTGTTGGCCGGAGGAAAAGGGCAATGTGGTATTCTTCTTTCTTGAGCTTGCTTCATAAGCTTTATAGAAGGTGTGTCAACAGTCAATGGGGCAAATTGTAATTGAAATAGTCAAAACATGGCTGAGGGAGAAATTCCAATTCAAAAGGCAGGAACTTTTCCAGAAGGGCGTCACCATTCAGCAATCAACCATTGAATAAGGAAAATTTCAAACAGACTTTTTTCTGAATGGTCCCAGCATTCATTCTCAAAAGTCAATGGAAGCCTGACTTTCAGCTTATAACCTCTATGTGCAATGTAAGTGACGATTAACTTCACCTCCAACTCCAAGAAACTACTTACACCTCTACTCTGTCTCTGATGCTACCCCTGCTAATCTATTCTCAAAAATCAACCCAAAGACACAGACAGTTGAATGTTTTGTCAGACAAAAAACGAGACTAAAGTGCTATGAACATGTACTTAGAACCTAAAGTAACAAAGACTAAGCGTGTTGAATGTTAGATTAGATGTCTTTATTAAGCTTGACTTGCGATTCTAATTTTCAGAAGAATGGCGTATTATATATATATATATATAATAATGTGGGGTAGTTCAACTACCAGACATTCCATTTAATTCTTTCTTCTTCTTCTTCATTTTTGTGTGTTAAAACCAAAGGAAAAAATATTAAGGAACACAAATTAATTAATTTTATATGGCATGAGCCGTCGGAACCTGTTATTTGGTCTCTGAGACCTTTATGATATGAGGTGAATAAGAAAAGTATCACAAGTTCTGGATGTATGGTGGCTGAAAATGAAGTAGATCACTCTTTATTCATTCACACTCGGAATTCAGAAGGGTCAAACATTTTGATTGTTCTAACCTTTGTTCGCTTCAAATATGGAACACCATAATATATTTGGTTGAACAAGTTATTTTAAATTCAACATCAAAGAAACTGATATTCTAATTATCTGTCTGTCTTATTACATAACTTCTGTACCAATAGAGCAGTGGAACTTAATAAGCCTTGAAGTCATGCTGATATACAGAAGGAGCAGTGATGGCTCCTGTGTCCTGTACTGTGATTCTGATAGTCAGCATACTACCGGCTTAAATATTTAGTAGGGTCAGTCTTTTCTGTATTGATTCTTATTCATCAAAATCTACTTAGATTTATTCATTGCCCTTTCTAAATAAATAATTTTTCAATCATAAAGAATTATTAATTGACAAAATATGTTTATCTAGTTGTTGAAGCCGGAAGTTGTTTTGGTTTTGGTTGCTATCTTGTTGGTTCCAATTATATCTCCTCCCACCTCCTTCCACTTCCGTGGGATACACACATAAAATCCGGTGTTCCTTACCTGATACGGATACCATTCACTCAAAGATTTTTATATTAGTTTTTCACTTCACGTAACCAAATTATTGTCTTCTTATGAGCAATCTTATGATATTGAGCAGGTATAGAAACTGGGATACCAAGGTAAGAAAAAGATGAATGATAGAGAGATTAAAATTAATAATGCAAATATACTATTTTAGAATCTTTCTAGTTTATACTTTATGCCATTGCCCCTTATATCAAATTATAGTACAAGTTATTCATGAAAACTATAATTAATTAGATACACATTTAGGTCGTTTCAATATGATTTCCTGGTAATGACATTGGGCTTTACACCAAAACGAAATTTCCAAAAGTATTGCTATTACTTTACTTAATCAGCAAACTAAAAATATAACTTGTTTTAAGTAATGCACAATTTTTTATTGTTGCTTTTCCTCGAGGATATGACGCAAACTTAGTGCAAGTAATATTTCTCAACAAACAAATTCTCGCTCCTCAGGACGAGTCCATCCGTTGATGAAGGCCAAAACTCAACTTATTTGAATGAAATCTTGAAGCGCGTTTTTCATCAGCGTAGCAAATATAATTTGCTTTGTGTTGGTTTCTTTTATTAATTTACCTTCGATTAAATTTAAACTCACAACTCTCAACTCTAAAAATGACGACTTCAGTGCATTAGCAAGGCTTCAGAACTTTGAGGATGCTGCAATTCCATTTTCCCCTGCGTCTCTTCTCCTAGCGTAAATCATCCACCTAAATTTTCTCAATAGATTAATGCAAAGCCCATGCAACACTTCTTTCTTCTCCTTCTTGCCACTTTATTTCGTATGAGCCATGGTTGAAACTAACTTCTTTTTAAGCAGTGATTTTCCCACTTCCAAAGTATTCTTATCAACGTCACAGTAGGCAACAATTACGTTTTTTTTTCTTCCTCAGTCAAAGCTGAGAACTAGAAAGGGGTGGCATAGTTTGAGGTTGCAAGGGGCTTCTACTATTTTAGATGAAAATTTCCATTTTTGGAATCCAATAGCTGGATGACTTAGTAGAATTTTGGTAGAAAATTATACAACTACTGCTTTCACACATCTTTATAATCATTCCATACACAGCAATGTTAGAATGGTGACCTCTAATAACTCAAGAAAGCTAATAGACAGAACAAAATAATAGTAGAATTATTAATAGCGTTCACATGCACTTCCACTCACAAACTATCATTGCTTGCAAATTTGAGCTCAACTAGCTAACACGCGAAGTGACCATCAGTTAAAATGGCTACTTGTGAGGTATGATAAAAAGTTTCTCAATTGCAGTTGTAATCATTTTATATTTGAAGAAAATTTGAACAGAACACTGAAAGTATCTCAAGGTTCTCTAAGTACCAACCTCTCTGATTGGTTGGCCTTTGGGAACAAGTTGATCTTTGAGCCACATGTAGATAGGAACCAACACAAACCATGTAGCTGCCATGGCACCCAAAAGGAAGCGCAACAAGAAGACAAGGATTTACAAACTTTTTGACATCTTCTTCCTTTGGACCACGCTGCATCAAATTAAGAACTTTCTTGATCTCAATACATAGAGTAGGGGCCCTTGGAAACAATGGGAGGGGGGTAGAGGACACCAGCAGTAGAAAAAAGTCAATCAGCATTTTTTATATGTTACTACCAATAGTGAAGCTATGACAAGCAAAAAACATGAGGCGTTGCTATCATCTTGCCAATGCGATGATAATTTGTAAGTTCTTTACTGGCTGTTACCAATTTCAATAAAACCTTTAATCTTATCACTTTGTCATAAGCTGAACAGACAAAATTTGCAGTTGCGCAAAAATTCTATTTAAGTTTGGCAGCATTCCGAAATCCAGACTTTTTTGTGGAACATATTTGCCCAAGTATTATTTTACCATCAACTTAGAATTGATACCATAGTGGCAAATTGGTATTTGAGAACATGTGATACATACAGTGGGGAATAGCACAAAATAATAACAATAATAATAATAATGAAATAAACATAAAACAAAAAAAATGCAAAACTTTACCGCAAATAGCAACCTCTAACGGTAAACAAAGGTGAAAATTTTAGTGCAAAAATCCAGAACCATAAGGTTCATAGCAGTCATTCAAAGAACAAAAATGTAACATTCAACAGAAGAAACCTGGTATGAGTGCCTCCTATGGACAAACAGTTTGTACACAAAATCTGTGTTGTATCCATTAAACACCCCACCTGGTCTTTTGGGTTCATTGTCACTTCTCAACCGTTTACTTTTTCCATACCATCAGGAAACCATCAGTCTGCCTCTTTAAGCACAACAGCCGGCTTGACTGTTGTCATATATAACCTACAAATTACTGTTTTCTACTAGTGCTTCTTTAGGTTGGATGTCCAAGATATAGATATTCATTTGAACTACAGACAGAAACAGACACATACCAGAGAGGAGAGACACGGGCACATACAAAAGCACCTTTGTTTCTATGTGAATTTTTTTAATGAAATTGTTCCTATGTAAAATGAAACAAGAAGTAACCCCACAAAGAAACTTCAAGGGTACAGAGCAACAAAATACGGATTGAGAAGCTAACATGACAAATACCTGCAAAGGAGAATCTCCAGACGACGAACCCCACGGTACCTTTTTGGGCCAATCCGTTTTAGTTGGATATCCTTAAATCCTGCCTTCTCAAACCACTCAATGTACTCTTCCTCCTTAGAGAAAAGCATCCAAACATCTGCAAAGAAGCGTGACAACCAAAATGTTGGGTACACATGAGGTCCAATAAGACATGCTTTGCCTCCAAGTTTCAAAACTCTGTATGCTTCCTTGATGCCACGCTGCGGATCTGGCCAGTATTCAATACTGAGAAATGAAAGCATATAACCTCTCTGTTTTTTTTTTAATAAATAGCCACATGTAAATAATCTTAAACATTTGTCATTGAAGGAATTGAAGGCTTGAATAACAGAATTGCACCTTAAGACTTAAGAGTACCTGTGCAAACTAGTAATCAATAGGAGCATCCTTGTAGAACTTCAGCAACATTTTTTATAAGAACAGATGTAACAGTGTACAGAAACAATATGGGAAGATACAGAGAAGATCAACTGAAAAGGTTGAAGCTTTGTACCTTCCTGCTGATACATATCTATCTGCATAATCAGTGCGAAAAGGAAGATCTTCAGCATCGCTTTCAATTATTTTGCATTCCTTCAGTGGTTCCTTTTGCTTGGCTTTAGCAAGCTGATGAGGTGATTGGTCGAGAATGGTAACATCCTTTGCATCCACATGCTTTACTATACCCAACGTGGTAAAACCCGTTCCGCCACAAACATCTACGACTATCATATTCCTTTCACTAAGGTCAGCGGGTTCCAGTACTTCATCCCTCATGTCCTCAGTCCAAGGACCAGGGTTTATGACATGGTCATACACAATTGAGAGAAACCTATAGAACCAAAATGCCTCTTTCTTGTGCTGAATGAACCTTGGCTGTGAGGTTGGCCTCGAAACCGAGATACTACACTTAGGTACTATGGTCCTAGGACTTGAAATTCTAGTACTAGGACTAGCAACCAACCCTATTTTAGGGAAGAACTTCCCGTGCAAATCCGACCCGGTGAAACCTAACGCATTTGGGGTTCTACTACTCGAGTGTGAGATTTTCACCTCCAATGAGCATTACTGAAGCGATGAATGAATCTGACAGGAGAAAAAGAAACCAAAAAGGAATGAATACAAGGGAATTTGACGAAGATTCACTTCAAAGGTAGGAAAATCGTGGGCAAGGGTGTATAAATTGAGTTATCATTGTAATAAAACAAAAGGAAAACATTAGCAGAAAAATAAATGACCTTACCAGTCAACAGCTATTTGAGGGTTCCGATTTGGATTCGGACCGATTCTAACATTTATTTAAATTTGACTCATTCGATTTGTTTAATAAAATACATGTTAAATACAAGAATTTTAATCATATTTATTTAAAAATTAATATAATTGAGAAAAAATTTAAAAATATATCAAGATCGAAAAGACGGTCGACCGGAACGAAAGGGCATCACGAAATTACAAGTTTTTTGTTTGGGACTACCAAACACAGACCACTGGTTTGAAGATGGGGACAACGGATTGGGTCCCACAACTGGATGGGTTCAGTTGTACAGTTATATTGTGACTTCATTGATTATTTTTTTAACTACATATAATTATAATTATAATTTAATTACATATAATTAAAATAAAATATATAATAATAATTTAAAAATAAATAAATAATCATTATTCACATAATTATATTTGATTGAGTTATTCCTTAATTAAATTTAGTTCAAATTCAACTCAAAATGACATTAGATCGTAATTCTCTATTAAAAAAATGTATAAAAGTATATTTTTTTATTTTTAAAAAACAACAAAATTGTTTATTTATTTTAAAACTAGAAAAATGATATTAATTTTCTATGAAAGTTAATAAAATAAATGAATCCATTAATGATATTTTAGCACTCTATAAATGTGAGTTCAAAGTTATTTTAAAAAAAAAATTTTAATTTTTTTTGTTTTTAAAACAATAGATTTTTTATAAAAATAAAAAATAGTAAAACTAAATAATTTCAGTTTTTAGTCAAAACGTGTATTTTCCAAATTTGTAATATAATTTTTCGACTTTTGGATTAATCTTTGTAAACATGAGAAAGGTCTATCCTTCTGTGTCCCTAATTTATTACTAAAATTACTTATAGAAGCATGTTTTTGCGGTCATCAGTGTAAAAAAATTAATAAATATTTAATATTTATTTATAAATAATTTTATTTTTACTATTGAATATATGATCAGAATTTTGATATTAGATTCAGTAACTAATTTGTGCTAACCTGTAAAGAAAGACGTTTTCTCTGTGTTTTGGAGGCTTTAGCTTTTATAAGAATGGATATTGATGAGGTGGTTGATTTAGTTTTAACTCAACTCTATAATTTTTTTATTTTATGATTTAAATAAATTTAAATTATAAAATTTATGATTTTACTAATTTAACCCATGAAAATTAGGTTTGGATTAGATTGATTTTTTAGTTTGGACAAAGTTATTTAAAAATTGTTAAAATAAAAATTACAAAAATTTAAATAACAAAAATAGATAAGAATAAGCTTATACTTCAAAAAAAATTAAAAAAAATATGACAATAAAAATTTTAACTATAATAATATTAAAAAATATTCAAGAATAAACTAATTATTCATTTATTATACTAAAATAAATAAATTATTTCACTAAAAAAAACTAAATAACTATTTGACAAAAAAATTCTTCTTTATAAATTTTAAAAATTCATCTAATAAATTCGTTCATCAACATGTATTAACAAACCAAAAAAAATAAACTTATATTAATTGTAAATTTTAATTTTATGTGATATATTTCATATATAATATATTATATCATATTTATTAAATAATAATAATAATAAATAATTAGGTTGAGTTAAGTTAAATTAATTTATTATTTTTACTAATTCAAACCCAAACTCAACTCAACTCAACTCAACCCAACCCAACCAAACTAATATTTATTAAAAAAATTTAACTCAACCCACCTCATATAAAAATTTAAACTAACATAAATCAATGATTTAGTTTAGGTTAATCAATTTTGTTGAACTGATTTGAATTTGAACAACCTATTTACAAGTACTAGTGGGCCCACGGAAACATATATTATAGTATTATACTATTACTATGTCCTTTATTATATAACTGTCTTTTGATTTTAAGAGTAGTATCACTTTCTTTGTCTGTTGTGATTGACGCTAATATATATTACTTCGTGATTCTTTCAGAACCTATTGAGTATGGGCCACAGTCACAGATGATTCCAAGTTTATATGAACCTTGGGGCATTAAAATAAAGAAACATCAATAGTAATCTAAGGTTGCCACCAATGTCAAAACTCCATTTTATCAGAAGATTCTTAAAATACAAGAATCGGCGGAGATTCCAGTGCTTTAAGGATTCAGCCCTTGGGATTCTCCGCTCTCAATGCAAGACGCATCCCTCCAACTGATTCGCCTTGTCTATCCCGATTTCCAATTGTACCCTTCAAAACAGTATACAAGTATCATGGCAGTTTCGTCAATCGCCAACCCAACAAATCTCTCTCCTCATTAGCGTAGCAAGATGACCAATGATGCATGGTGTTACAGCCATGACTCAAACTCCACAACCAAAAGGTCACACAGACACACCACCACCGCTATATAATGGCTCTCCTACTTCTTCATAATATCTCCACTTCTAACCCAAAATGGAGCTACCCCAAAATCTCCAACCCAACGAGGCAAGCCCCGAGTGGATGAACAAGGGGGACAATGCATGGCAATTGACGGCGGCGACTTTGGTGGGTCTGCAAAGTATTCCGGGGCTTGTCATCCTCTACGGTAGCATAGTAAAGAAGAAATGGGCGGTGAATTCGGCCTTCATGGCCTTGTATGCATTTGCAGCTGTGCTGGTTTGTTGGGTTGGGTGGTGCTATCAAATGTCTTTTGGTGAAGGTCTTTTTCCTTTCCTTGGACGTCCAAACGTGGCCTTGGGTCAGAAATTCCTTTTACAGCAGGCTTTTTTAGGAAACTTTCCCAATGCCACCATGATATATTTCCAATTTGTTTTCGCTGCCATTACGTTGATTCTGACTGCCGGGGCTTTGCTTGGAAGAATGAACTTTTATGCTTGGATGTTGTTTGTGCCACTCTGGGTCACCTTCTCATACACCATATGTGCCTATAGTATCTGGTGCCCAAATGGATGGTTATCTAGAATGGGCCTCATTGATTACTCTGGAGGCTTTGTTGTTCACCTTTCTTCTGGTGTTGCTGGTTTCACTGCAGCCTACTGGGTATTACATATTATAACTTCCAATTTCATCCCAATGGTAATTAAAATTAATGATAATAATATAGAGATTTTGGGGAAATTTTGTTTCTAGGTGGGGCCAAGGGCAATCAAAGATAGGGAGAGGTTTCCTCCAAACAATATACTTCTAATGTTGGCTGGGGCTGGCTTACTATGGATGGGATGGAGTGGATTCAACGGTGGAGATCCATACACTGTCAGCATAGACGCATCTCTTGCTGTCCTTAACACCCATGTGTGCACCGCTATGAGCTTGCTAACCTGGCTTCTCCTTGACATCCTATTCTTTGGGAAGCCTTCTGTGATTGGTGCCACTCAGGGCATGATCACTGGCTTGGTTTGCATCACCCCTGCTGCCGGTACCGTCCCTTCATTCATAATCAAAATATTTTAAAGAATCATGCTTCAAGTAATACTAATCATTCATGTAATTAATCTCATGTTTATCTCATATATTTTACTTTTATTGTTTTGTTCAGGAGTGGTGCAAGGTTGGGCAGCAATCTTAATGGGAATAATGTCAGGAAGCATCCCATGGTACACAATGATGGTCCTCCACAAAGAAATTAAGCTGCTCAAAATGGTGGATGATACTATGGCAATTTTCCACACCCATGCCGTGGCTGGTTGCTTAGGTGGCATTCTTACGGGCTTCTTTGCTGAGCCAAAGCTCTGTCGCCTCTTCTACATGGTAGAAGATTGGCAACACTATACAGGCCTTGCTAATGGCATTTTGACTGGGCGAACAAAGGCAGGGCTCAAGCAAATGGGAGTCCAGCTCCTTGGCATTGTATTTGTAATACTGCTAAATGTTACAGCAACTAGCATTGTATGTTTGTTGGTTCGGATGATAGTTCCTCTGAAGTTGTCTGACGAGGACCTACAAGTTGGGGACGATGCCATTCATGGTGAGGCAGCCTATGCATTATGGGGTGATGGAGAGAGGCTTGAGACTGCAAATAGGAATTCAGCTTTTGAAATGAATGAATGGACAACTGTGGGACCACCAACTTCGGTTGAGGCTCAATTGGACTGAATCAAATATTCTGTTAGTTCTATAATTGTTTGAGAGCGGGGAGGGAAAGTGACAATGTCGCTAGTAAGATGTGAGTAGAAGTTGTGACTACGGTTGCAAAGCCAGTATGTCCGCGTCATTGAGCTTTTTGCTGCTTATATGCTTTGCATAAGAAAAGATGCTTTGAAGTACTTACCTTTTCTCTTTCTTTCCAATCAGTCGATAGAAGCTTTTTCTAATTTGTCTAAGCCACCACAAATGATAATGGCAAAGTGATTTATGTATATTTGGACATAAAAAATATACAATTATTTATTTAGCCTTGTCCCATTTGATGGTCTCTATCTTGCCCCTTCTCATCCTGTTCACTTCTATAATTATCTTGAACTATATATTTTGATCATTAAACCTCAACCAAGGCAGACCCTGTATGAATGAACAAAGGAGACAACAAATAGCAGCTGACAAGTGACAAGGACGACTTTTACGTGCATCTCTCAAAAAATGAGTTTAATGATCCTGT
>JASKGM010062628.1:6144-17565 GCA_034509205.1 Ceratonia siliqua
TTTGTCCAAGCTCATATGCACCACATCAAGTTATTGGAGAAATGCCTTCCAGGCCACTAAACTTCATCTCAACTGCTTTCTGGCTCCAAGAGTCCAGTAATCCATAACAGTTCAAGGTATCACCTAGACAACAAGTTAAGAAGATGCCTCCCACCAAAGACTCCTAGGCAGTAGGCAGCAAAAGATGTACAAATCTTTACTAAATAGGATGACATTTTGTGGAATCACTTGGATACTCATCACCTCCCAACCAATCAAAACCCATTTATTAGATCCAAATAACCCTATCATCAATTATCCTAACGTTCAGATATCTTGAAAAAATATATATGATAGTACTAAAAAAAATTAAGGAATGAACTCTGGACTGTTAGGCACAAGAAATTCATCTAAGTCTACCTGTTAGAGAAATAACCCAATCATTAATTTCCTAATTTTCAGATATATCAATATTACTTTATGCAATATTATTACAGACATGTTCATTCTTATGTATATTAGTCCTTTAATTATTTATTTTTGTTACAATAGGGTGACGGCCAAGTTAAAATGTGTTAATAACTAGAAGACTATGAGTTGTACTACATGTACTGCCTCTTGTACTTAACCTATTTTATTAGTGTAAATAGACATAAGAACCTGACAAAGGTTAGTGATCCCATTCACTTCTCTCACTCTCTCTCTCTCTCTCTTTCTCTCCCTGCTTATGTTCTACATAGTATGAACTTCAAGACTCGTGGGCAGAAAGCTGCAATTTTTTATCATACAAGGTGAATACAAGATGCGGTTTGTGGTTTCGCCAGAGGGTTACATTTTTGGGCAACCTATAGTGTTAGGGAGGTGCAGCCAGGGTATTTTAGTCCAAGGGAGGTATCATCTAGCCCTTGCAAAGTGTTTTAGGATCTGGACAAGTACTACTAGTTTTTGGGTGTTCTGTTGTCTGAGAAATGGCTAGTGAACTATCGGCGGAAGTGAGAAAAAGCACAATGACAACTGGGGGTCAGAAAACAGTAGCCACTGAAATTCTGTCGAACATGAAGAATGCTGATTGAAGAATGCTTATCAATACTAGACATTATTTGTCTAGTATTGATAAGGGTGATCTTACTGATCTCTCACCTCCTGAGATTGATATGGAAGCAAGAAAGAGGTGGGTGATGGAAGATGATAAGATTTTCAACGAGATTCAGATATTCTAGACCAAGACCTATCTTATGTTCATGATTTGATATTGAACATCTCATCTATGAAGCAAAAGGAAGACGTCATACTTGTACGACTCGTACCTTGTTTGAGTATTACTCTATTATACATAAATGAAATGGGCATTTGACGAAATGTGGACTATGTTTCCAATCACTGTGGATATTAAAAATACAAGAACAACAAGAGGAGAGAAAATAATGGTACAGTGTTTCCTTGCCAGCCTAGGTTCAGAATATGAGATCGCCCACACACAATTACTTATCGGGGGAGAACTTCCATCACTTGGTGATGTGTATGCCATATTACTCTGAGTTTCCAATCCTAATAAAGGTATCTCCAATCAAAAGCACTTGAAGCTAGGAAATAACAAGCACTGATCAGTAAAGGCAAAGGCAGAGGTAGAACCACTCACAGAGAGGCTGAGATGGAGGACATGATGATGGTCCTCGAGTGTGCTACGATTGTGAGAAAACTGAGCACATTAAAGGAACCTGCTAGAAGTTGAATGGAAAACCAGTGCAGTCCAAGGGCAGTCTCAGAGGCAACAGTTTGCCAATATAGCCACACATGACAGAATATTGCCTAATCCTAGCCCCATGGACTCTGAAGTTAAAACTATCACCAAGAGTCCAGATGAATTTGCTTGCTACACCAAGTTTCAGGCCTCACAGGGTATAGGCGCTTCATCTACTACCACCCTTCTTGAGTCAGGTAAACCATGCTGCTTATTTCACCCCTTCTTTACGTAGTTGCATCATTGACTCAATTGCTACAGTAATATGACCAGAAACACAAGTATTCTCTCATCTTTCCACCACTCTTCGATTCTACCCGGTGTCACCCTATTCTAAGTTTCTAACAGTCTCTTTCTTTGAAGCTTATTTAAATGTTTCTAAAACTCTAATTTTATATAATATATACACATTTTCTTTTCTCTTTTCTTTTATTGCAACTGAAACAGTTATCTTATTGAGTAATGAGTACCCATATCAGGAGGAAAGGGAGGGATATCAAAGTAATTTTAAAAACTTGAAAGGTATTGATCATCTTTGTAGATGCCCAACCTAATGCTATCCCAGCTAATATGTGATCTTAGAAAGCCACAGTATTTTTTGTCTCCAAACAATTATATAGGCCCATCAACACACAACTGTAGAAATCAAACATTTTCACATCATGATTTAACATTTATAAAGTATTTGTTGGCATAGAGCTTTCTCCAAGAAAATTTTTGTTCAAATTATCCCATGCTAATTTGTGATCTTAGCAAGTCACTGTTTCTCTTATCTCCAAACAATTATAAAGGCCCACCAACATACAGTTATAAAAACCAAACATTTTCAAATCATGATTTAACATTGATAACATTACTTGTTAGCATAGAGCTTTCTCTAAGAAATATTTTTTTCAAATACAAAGAACTCTATATAAAGCAAAAAAAAAAACATTTACTATTATTTGCATATTCAATTTGAACTGATTAATTTGTTTCTATATAGAAAGTGCATAATTAAATATACAGAAATATATCATGTACATTGCACATGTAAATATGGCATGTGATGTACTATTTTCTTTTTGGCACTTTAATATACAGCAAGTGTCACCATGACCCGTGTTAATGTCCTTGCTTCCAGGAATGAAACCCGTACAGGTTATTTTAAATATGACAATAAAGGTAAAATACCTTCATCCAATCTGTTAACCAGATTAGAGTAGGACTCTCCTAAAGTAGCATATTGCTGCTCACTTGTCATTTTTGCTTCAGGGTAATCTGACAATACCTGTATAGCAAATTTGAGAGAGACAGAGGAAGGAAGTGTAAGGAATACAATGTAAGAATACTAAAATTCCATTACAAAAATGAATATAACTTATCTATAACCTCTGAGAATCAATACAAAATACATAAGACCTACTTGCTATAGCATACCTCCCCATACCTGCTTCAGCTGAATCGAAAGCATGCTCTTCAACTTGTCCCAGTCATGCCTGTTATTCACAAGCAAAGTTTGTAACTATGAAAAATCACCACATTAGCATTACTAATACAGATCTAGTTGAAATGTTTTTTATTTCAGCAACATAGAATCTTGGCTCATTGAAGCAACCAAATACTTAAACCATACTTCATCATCATGAAAAAAGTAGATTTATGAAACAATGCATTGGCACATTATCATAGACCTATTGATTAAAAACAAACAAGACCAAAAAGGAACAGTTAATTATTATATGTTTCATCAATTAAAACATTATCCCAGAAAATATTGCCTTCGTTACAAGCATTCACAGATAAAGACAGGTCTCCTTTATGCAAACATTCAACCAGTTATTTGGTTTGTGCTACAGTCTAACCCCAACACACCCCATGAAAGTATGGTTTCTTCTGTTGTTTGCATCATATATTCAGGGAAAAAAAAACTAGACACATCACTTAGTGGAAACTATCACATCACAGAAAAGAGAAAAGTAATTAAAAAGAAAAAGGTTGATACTACCATGAAGCGTACCAGAATCTCCCAGTGGATGCAATAACTTCTAATACGCGTCTAACTTCTTCGTTTGATATATCATGCTTTGATTCAGCACTGCTACAAAATAGTCCATCAGAATGCACATTTTCTATATATATATACACTAATAATTATTGCCAAAAATCCCTTACTATAAAAGAAAAATATTCCTTGAGCTATTATTAAAGAAAGAAAATAATTAAAATAATGGAGTTAAACTTTCAACATTGACCATCCTAAATTAAGTGCCTTTTGGCACGTTGGTAGTTTGCATTTCCTAGTATTCAATGGTATAAAATAACATGGTATTCACAGTGTCGTCAATTGAATATGGCGGCCAATGGTGACAAGTCCGAAAACCGCCATGGCGCCCATTTCAAACTTCAAAGAGAACAACATATTCAGCATACTCTCAGAGAGATAGCAAAAACAAACAAGATACTTTCCATAATTTCCACAGAAACTAAAAACAGTGGGAGACATAGAAAAAATAAAAGAGGCCTGTATGTAGTCCGGAAGGAGAGAATACGGTAAAAGAAAGATGAAATTAATCTGACTGAGATTTTGGCTAGGTCAGTGATGATTTAAGGCGAAAACCTCAATAGAATTCCCAGCGTTGAGAGCACAAGTTGCAACATTGTGGGTAGCATGCAATTTACTAACATCTTTTGAGATACAGCATACCCAAAAGACACATTACCTCTAAAATTCATAAGCCCATAGGCTAGAAGCATGAAAAAAATACGAAACAGTTAGAAAAATTGCTGTCCCATACTATGGCAGATGGCAGAGATGATATTAGAATTATATGTAAATATCTTAGAGTTAAATGTAAATATTAACTGTAGGTTAGCTGTATTATACATTAATTAGGAGTACTAACAGTTTGAAATTGCGGAGAGCATCCGCCGCAACCACATCACCCCGGAACTGCGGGTGAGGAAGATTCACGGCGTTGCGCCGCAATGGAACCGTGTTGCTGGTGAAACGAAAAGCAATCACCAGGTTGGGTGGAAAAGCCGGCCGAAAGGGGTGAGTGGAGAAAGTCGAAACTCACCTTTGCCAGGTTAAAGTCCCCATCTCCATTGACGTGCAGTTTGTTATTTGATGTTTTCCTTTTGAGTTCTAATCTCAGGTCAGGGGTGGGGGAAAGGGCGGGTAGGGGAAGAAGGTGGGTGAAGAAGGTTGAAGGGGAATTAGGGGAAGAGGGCTTCGGGACTTGGATGACAGAAGAGGAGCAAAGGGAAGAGGGCTTCGGGACTTGGGTGACGGAAGGGCAGCAATGCGACGCGTTGAGCTCCAAAATTTAAAATTAATTCTATTTTCGTCTAACAGAGAGGTTTTATTTCAATTATTCATATGTACTATTATATATAATTTTGAGGAATTAATTTTTAATAATTTTTATATATAATTTTAATTTAAAAATAATTATTTAATAATTAGTTACTATCTCTCTTTATAACTTTAAAATAAAAGCGTATTATATTCTATATACAATTTATTAAATAATTTTGTAGAAGTATTAATTTATTTTAAATATAAATAAAATAAAAAGAATGGATTAATCAGTGGTAGATTTAGACTTTTAATTAAGATAACTCTCTCTATATCACATAAATAATAAAAATTTTAAAAATAAATAATAAAAATAGTCATAAGTTTATTATTAAGTAAAAAAAAAAATTACATCAATATTTTTAAAGTTATCATTCATAGATTAAAATTGATATATTATAATATCGTTCAAAATAGTATCAAATACATATTTTGTAATGTAACAAATTAATTAATTATTTAAAATTTAATCACATATTCAATTGCACAAATAAATCGTTCATTGCAAAGAAGTATCTTTTCATGAGCTACAGCCTACAAGTAGAATTAATGCTAACTTCTAAACAAAATACACCATTGAACCATAAATGTGTCTTTTTGTTTGTATTATTACTCTAGAAAAATCATCATATCCATGCAATGTAATAGAATAAGTGGGCTGAATGTTATTCTGATAATGGAAAAAGTGATAAGTGTGCTGAATAATATTATGTGTGGGACACTTCTTTTAAACATATCAAATCCCGAGTGAGGTCACTAAACACTATATTTACTTAATAATAAATTATAATAAATTATAAAATTATAATTAATTTAAAATTATAATTAAAGTGAGGTCACTAAACCCTAATGTATTAAAAATATGATTGGTCATTGAATTAGTAAAGGTAGAAAATCATAAGTCATTGGTCCAACTATGATCGAACTGGATTTAAATTAAATTATTTTTTTTAATTTATATATTATATATATAGTCTAATATATTAATTAATAATTAAATAAACAAATAATTAATAATAATCAAATAATAAATAATAATATATGTAAAATATCATTAAATATTAATAAATTTTATTATAATTAAAATCAGTTATGTAATTAAATATTTTATATATAATTAAATAATAATAATAATAAATGTTAGATAGGGATACTGTTGGAACCCAAAGAGACGATGAACAAGAAGACGAGGTTTACTACAGATTCAAAAAAACTTCAATATGGGTTTAGAGCTAAACCACAATACAAAATACATCGTAATTTCTACTGAGCAACAACACTACTTAAACAAGTTAAAGGCTAGTACATGAAAGCGACTAATCCTACTCAAACCCAACAACTTTTGCCTCTCGAGCCACGCGTCCTTCCTCAGCCAACTGATATTGTTTGTCAACTCTAGGTGGCTCTTTCTCATTCATCTTCATGCTTGTTGGTCAGCCCCTGTCACTTCCTGTAGTCAACATGTCCAAATACTTTGGGTTTGGTTTCCTTGTCCTTCGTGGTGCTAGTTATCCACGTGTTCCATCATCTGTCCACTCTTTAAGTTCAAACTTGTCCTTAACGTTGTGTGTTGGGAATTGGTTCTGTAACTATTCTATTGATTCCCAGGTGGCTTCTTCCTCCGACAGGTGTTTCAATTAGACTAAGATTTCTGTTATCTTTCGATTTCCTTATTTGACCCATCGAAAGTCCTTGATAGCTATAGGTTCCAACTCTAAGCATCCTTCCTCTGAGACAGTAGGTGACATGCAGTGTGTTACTTCTCTAGTGCCTAAAAGCCATTTAAGGCAAGAAATGTGAAAAACTTGATGTACTCTTTCCTGTTCAGGTAATTATAGCTTGTATGCAACGGATCCAATCCTCTCGATTACCTTGTATGGTCTGAAGTACTTGTTAGCCAGCTTTTGATTTGCTCTTATGAACATTAATCACTACTTAAAAGGTTGTAATTTGAGGAAAACCCAATCGTTAACTTTGAATGAGTCATCTCGGCGATGGGTATCGACCTATTGCTTCATTCTATTTTGAGTCTTTTCTAAATTTCTCTTCAGTTAGATCAATAATTTGTCCCTGTTGCAGAGGGCTTCATCTACCTCTTGGACCACAGATGATTTAGGAAAATGTCATGTTATCACCGGAGGAGGTCTTCCATAGAGGGCTTGAAACGATGTGATCTCAATAGCTTTGTGATAGGTGTTGTTATACCACAATTCCGCCCATGGCAAGCACTGGCTCCAATGTTTTAGGGATTGAGCTTATAGGCAATACAAGTACTATTGCAAGCTCCGATTCACGACCTCTATTTGGCCGTCGGTCTCTAGGTGATATGTCGTTGACATGTTGAGCTGCATTCCTTGGAGTTTGAAGAATTCTCTCCAAAATTCAGTCGTGAAGAGAGTTCCTCAATCATTGACTATGGTTCTTGGTATGCCATGTAGACAAGCCACCCTATCAACATATGTTTCCATAATTTTTCTTGCTGTAAACAGATGTGTCAAGCCAATGAAGTGGGTATATGTGGTAAGGCAATCAATAACCACCAAGATACTTTAGTGACCTTAAGAATTTGGTAGTCCTTTGATGAAGTCCATTGATACATCCTCCCAAACTTATGTAATCGAGACTTGGTTTTGTTCCTTTGACATACACCATACTATGCTACATACTCCAGACATCCCATTGGAGTTGGTTCCAGTGGGAGGCTAGGCCGACCCTCTTCCACATCCTCAGCACACTAGAGTGGCCCTTTGTTCTAGTATCATGAAATTCTTGGAGAATTTGTGCTTTTAGTTTAGATTCTAGTGGCACCACCACATTTCCTTTGAACCATAACTGTTCATTTTCCCACGGGTAGTTGTGCGTTTTGGCATTGCCCGTTTCCTTTTCTCGTTTTATCGTTTGGACCTAAGGAATCAAGTTGATTTCTTTTCGAAAGTCATCCCAGATAGAGAATTGGGGTTCTGATACAACCTATAACATCGGGCATCCTTTGTTTCTGGACAATGAGTCAGCAGCATTGTTTTCTCTTCCTAGTTTGTAGTTAATCTTGTACTCATATCCTAGAAGTTTGGAGACCCATTTCTATGATTCTAGGGTCACCACATGTTGCTCTAAGAAGAACTTCAAGTTAAGTTAATCGGTGATGATCTAGAATTTCTTTCCCAATAGATATGGTCTCTAATATCTCACCACTTCGAGGATGGCTAACATTTCCTTAGAGTAAATTGGCCAAGCTTTCTTTTGGGGTCCCAAAGTTTGGCTTAAGAATGCCAATAGTCGACCTTGTTGAGAGAGCACTGCTCCAATGCCACTCTCAAATGCATCCGCTTCAATGATAAACGTTTCTTCGAAGTTGGTAATAGCCAGCACCAAGTTGGAAGTTATTGTCGTTCTCATCTTATCGAATGTCTCTTGAACCTCACTACTCTATTGAAACTAACAATTATTGGGCAGTTGCGTCAACGGCACTGCAATCCTTCCATAGTCTCAAACGAACTTCAGATAGTACCCTGTAAGGCCAAGGAAGCCTCTTAATTCAGTCACATTGGTGGGTGTGTTCTAGTTATTCATGGTTTCAATCTTCTCCTTGTTCACTTGGACTCCTTCCCTTGAAATTACACGTCATAAGTATCCAACCCTTTCTTACTCGAAAGCACGCTTAGACTATTTAAGAAAGAATTGCTGTTTATCCAAAATCTTAAGCACTGTTCATATGTGTTCCAAGTGATGGTCCCAAGTGTTGCTATATATGAGTATGTCGTCGAAGAACACAAGCATGAATTTCCTCAATATCTACCTAAATAATATGTTCATGGTTGCCTGGAATGTCGGCGGCTCGTTACAGAGACTAAAAGGCATCAAGAGATACTCAGAGTGTCCATTGTGGGTTCGAAATATTGTCTTATGCACATCGACAGGATGAACTCTAATCTGATGGTAGCCTGCCTTGAGATCAAGGCAGTCACTGTCGTTCAACTCTCTTGAAAAAGAACCTTACCCCGTGGAGATCATCGATCATGTCATTAATGATAGGGATGGGAAATCGGTCCTTGACCATTACTTCATTCAACTCCCTGTAATTGATATAAAACCTACGGACCCATCTTTCTTTTTCACCAAAAGAACAGGTGATGAGAATAGGCTCCTACTTGGTTGGATGGTCCCCTATTCTAACATTGCAGTCACTGTCGTTCTATCTAGTCTTTCTGAAAGTATGCATACCAATAAGGTCGAACGTTAATTGCGGATGCTCATTCTTTTAGGGGAATTCAATGATCGATATCTTAGGGTGGTAGTAGACATCTTGGTTCTTTGAATAATTGATTGAATATTTCCAATAAGTGAGCTATGTCCTTTGGCATGTGCCTGGGTTCTACTGCGCTCCTTGTTTGATTCTTAATCAGTAGAGCAAATAAGGTGCCTCCCCCCTTTACTTCTCTCTCCAAGGCTTGCATTGTGCTAATTCTTGGTAGACTCTCCCTCTTTGCTTTAAGTGTTCATTCCTTTTCCCTTCAAACTACATAGTAAGTCTATTTCGGTCACATAACACTGAGCCCAATTCCTCGAGCCACTGTTGTCACAATGTGACAACAAAAAAAAAGGCACTATCATGACCTTAAGGCAACAAAAGGGAATCACACAGAGATTAAAAAAAATGAGTAACCTCCAATTAATTAGAAAAATAATTAGAATCCTCTAAAAACCAAACACCGGCCCTTGAAATCAAAGGAAGGTGTTAGGCATTCCACAACATCCATTCATAAGGATGATTACCCTAGATTGTTTATACTTAAAATTTAATGTATTTTAATAACCCCATTTTTTATTATCACGATTTAAAGAAAATAAAAATATGAAAAAAAATGGACATGTCTTACTGTGTAAGTGCTTACGTACCTTAAGAGGATCAAGGTCCACATAGTTTAAGATTATTTTGATGAGGATTTTCCTAGGAATGATACTTGATCTCTTACTTAAGGCGAAAACTGTTTTAGATAATGATGTGAGAGAAGAAATCCTCACCCAAAATCTATGGATGAATCAAGACAATATGAAAAAATAAATTTTTACATAAAGCTTAACAAAAAAAGAAAACAATTCTTCACATAGTGTTTATGAAGAAAATAATACAATATGAGAAAATGAATTTCCACATAAAGCTTAACAAAATGAGAGAATAATTCTCCACATAATACTTGAGAATGGTAGAGATTTATTATTCTCGGTCAAAATCCAATTTCCAGAACCGTTGGGATGAAACTGAAATTTCTAAAATGTTGGGGGACAAAATGAAATTTATAAAAGCATTGAGGCTAAATTGAAACTTATGAAACCCTTAGGGACAAAAATAAAATTACTGAAACTTTTGTGATTGACAACGTGGCAGTGACATGTCAAATGACATGGTAGAAGAAAATAACCCAATGGAAGCCCACAAAATCTATCCCATTTTTTAGCAAGCAAAAATCTAACTTTCAATTCATTTTCAAAAAGCCAATTTTTATTCATTTCTTATTTATTTTCTTGAAAAGAAAACAAGGTGTATTATAAAAATGGGCCTTGGCCTCACAAATTACTTTCAAAAATGGACATTGAGTTATAAGGAAAAGAACTCAACAGAATAGGCCTTTGAAACTCCTTTTTATGTGAGTCAACTTAAATCTAAATGAAGAGCCAGTTGAATGGGCTATTGGAACCCAACTAGCCAAATCAAATATTTAGTCATACTTTATCAAAAGAGGTGGATTCTTAATTTCAAAATTTAGATTTTAAAGTAAGATCACTAAGGCCCAAAGCCCATTATGAGCAATTGCTTTTGCCTTTTGGACAAAATTGAATTCATTTTTGAAAGGATTTCTGCGGGTTTCATCTTGAAAAACCATTTTTGTTCAAAGGTCTTTGGAACCTTGGAGATTAGGAAAACAATTTCATTTTTTTTATTTTCTCAAAAGAAAATCAGGTGCATTGGACACCTTTCATTAAATTATCAAGGGCTGAAAAAATAAATAAATAAATAAAAGCAACAATAAACAAATAAAAAAGAAAGTAATAAATAAAAAAATGGCTTATGCCTTACAACCTTTAAATAGAATCCATGCAACACACAAGTCAAAATTGAAAATAAATAACATAGAAAACTATAGTAGAAACATTTACAAACCAAAATAATAAAACTTTCGCAATCCTATAGAATAAATAAACAGGCAAACAGAAGAATATACAAAATAAAGCTACAAAATATTACAACCTGGGCTTAAATTTGACCATATTTAAAAAGGGTACAAAAATATTGCCTTTTAGAATCAATCTTAGTTCCAAACAAAGTAGCTTCAAAATAATTCCATATTAGCTTTGAAAAAGC